>PVLC010015481.1:0-37299 GCA_004027655.1 Graphiurus murinus | reverse complement strand
AGTACCGCAAAAAAAAAAAAAAAAGCATGACACGTTAAGTGACCAAGCACAAGCTACTCAGAGGAATTGCCTACCTCACCTCTTACACATTACCATTCCCTATGTGAATGTGCCCCCAGTCTAAAAGACTCAATGCAGGAGGCATCAAAATATTTGACTTCAAACTATACTACAAAGCCACAGTAATAAAAACAGCATGGTGCTGGCACAAAAACAGACACCTAGACCAATGGAGAATAGAAGACTCAGAAACAAACCCATACACTTACAGTCAACTGATTTTTGACAAAGGAGCCAAAAACATACACTGGAAAAAAGACAGCCTCTTCAACATATGGTGTTGGCAAAACTGGTTAACCATATGCAGGAAAATGGAAATAAACCCCACTTTCTCACCCTGCACAAGAGTCAATTCAAGATGGAGCAAAGACCTGGAAGTCAGGCCAGAGACCTTGCAGCTACTTGAAGAGGGCATAGGTCCAACACTTCAACACTTAAGTATAAACTTTCTCAACAACACCCCAAAAGCACAAGCAACTCAAAGGAAGATCAATACATGAGATTGTATTAAACTAAAGAGCTTCTGTGCAGGAAAGGAAACCATCAAGAACCTCAACAGAGAGCCCACAGAGTAGGAGAAAAATTTTGCCAGCTACTCCTTTGATAGAGGATTCATAGCTAGAATATACAGAGAACTCAAGAAACTCCCAGGTAAGAAAATAAATATCCCAATCAAAAATGGGCAAGTGATCTAAATAGACACTTCACAAAAGAAGAAATAAAAATGGCCAATAAATGGGGAAATGTTCAACATCATTAGCAATCAGAGAGATGCAAATCAAAACTACCTTGAGATTTCACCTAACCGCAATTAGAATGGCAATCATCAAAGAACACAAACAACTACAAATGCTGGTGAGGGTGTGGAGAAGTAGGAACCCTCATACATTGTTGGTGGGATTGCAGATTAGTCCAACCACTTTGGAAAAAGTATGGAGGATCCTCAGATGGATGGGAATGAACCTACCATATGATCCAGCAATACCACTTCTGGGTATCTACTCAAAAGAATGGAAACCAAACTATCAGACCAATGCATGTGTATCTATGTTTATAGCTGCATAATTCACAAATGCCAAACTATGGAACCAGCCAAGATGTCCATCAACAGATGACTGGATTACAAAACTATGGGATATATACACAATGGAATTTTACTTAGTCATAAAGAAGAACAAAATCATGTCATTTGCAGGGAAATTTATACAACTGGAAAACATTATGTTAAAGTGCGATTAGTCAGCCACAAAAAGTAAAAAATCGTATATGCATAAGCTAGGGAGAAAGTGGGACATAAGAGGGACTCTAGACAAAGACAAAGAAGGAGAAACCTTAAATGAGCAAAAAAAGGTGACTTACCTGAAGGTGATGGGGAGGGGTGAGGGAAACACCCCAATGCACATGATGTATTTTCACAAACATATCAAAGTCAATCACTAAAGTGAACTTGAGAAGGAGGGAGGGAGAGGAAGTGGGGCAGGAATTGGGGAAGGGTTAAATGAGAAATGTGTGCATGTATGCCTTTACCAGATTGTACCTAACAAAGATGTATGATTACAATGCACCAATAAAATAAAATAAAAACAAATAAATAAAAGACTCAATGTACTTAAATACCCCATGTCTAAGGAACTTTTCATAAATTCCCTCACAGACTATCAGTCCTTCCTCTATAGAAATCTCTTTCAGATTACCTGCCATATTATGCTATAATTTATCTGTGTGGCTTCACAGGCAAGAATCATCTTTTGTCATCTTTGTAGCACTGGATTTTTTTCAAAGTCCATAGGACAGAATAGATACTGAAGTAGTATGTGACCAAATAGGAATTCTCTTCCTTTAAATTAGAAACTTGTGGTTGGGGATGCAAGTGATAAGGTGTGTGCTAAGCATGCAGCAAGGCCCCAGGTTTGATTTCAGCACCATCAAAAAAGAAAAAAAAAAGAGGAGGAGGACATCTTACAACTAAAAGCTCAAGGAGTATTTCTAAATTCTACTTATAAAAACAATAGAGAGAACAGTAAAACATTTCCTTAATTAAGCTTGGCAGTTTTAAGACAACTGCATTTGTTTTAAAATCAGTAAAATAGATTTTCTAAAAATATATTTAGCATGAAAATTTCTAGGAGCAAATTTTATACAAAATATGTGCCACTATAAACTTCTAGTCAGAATTAGTCATTTGAAAAGGTGACAGAGAATAAGACTTCCTTTTTAAAAAAACTCAATTCATAACCTATTCCTATACTTAGTAGATTTTTTGCTTTTATTTCACTTTCAATCCATAAGGAGAATAGGTAATCAGTTTCTACAGCTCTTGCATCAAGCATCTTTTCCCTGTTATAGAGGCAGCAGTCCATTTAGAGGCACGTTTGGACTAATCATTTCTGAATCATCTAATTCAAATGCAGCTTTTTTTATTCCTAACCCCTATGCTATTTTCCTTATTAGGGTGTGTGTGTGTGTGTGTGTGTGTGTGTGTGTGTATTACACATACATAAATGTGTTTTTAAAAAATGAGGAATATTTAAACAAAAGTAGATTTTTCTACACAGTGAGACAGTTTATTGTAGAAGTTCCTCTAATTTAGTTCCCTGACTTGGCCTAGAAAGCAATTATTTGTCAGAATAAATTTTATATAGCAAAAAGTAGGCCAGATTAACAAATTAATTTATAGTTTCCAGTTGATAAAGAGTTTTAAGTTAATATTGAATAATGTATTTAAAAAGTACCAATAAGTGAACAGCATATATGAAGCTGAAAATAGCAAAAATATTGACTATTAAAAATAAATTTAAAACATATGGTTAGGAAACTCAATAATTATTTAGGAGGCAATTTTAGAAAATATCAAACTGATTAGCTGTGCCTTCTATACTTCTAACACACATGAAAACTAAGCTGCAAGTGGCAATTCTAACTCAAGGAACCTGTTTCACATATAAACTGTTATGTATCATATATCCTTGGCAAGAGAGAATCTTGGTAATTCACAGGTCACAGAGCAATTCATAAGTTTGTAGAAGCATGATTTTAAGTTTAAAATGTAATGAAATTCTAAATGCCTACCCACTGTTGAATGAGTAGGCAAAATCTTTAATATCCACATAATGCAATACTGCCAAGATATAAAAACCAACAAAATTCTGATAAATGCTTCACTATGGATAAACCTTAAAACATGCTCACTAAAAGAAGTCAGACACAAGAGACCATGTTGTATTATCCCATTCATAGAAAGGCAAATTCATAGAAAGAAAAGTCTTTATATTACTGGGGATGGGAGTAGGGTTAACTGTAAATGGTTATGAGTATTTTATTAGAAGTAAAAAATATTCTAAAACTTATTTCTGGTGATGGTTGTACCACTCACGTCACTAAAATATCGCTGTATAACTGCATAGATAAATTGTATCACATGTAAACTATGCCTAAATAAAGTTGATTTTAAAAAATGTTAATGTCATGAAACAGGAACGCTAGTAGGCCTAAGTGACCCTGGTCTAAAGCTAAATATCCACCAGAACCTAGATTAGCTTTTGTATTTACTTCTATGAGGTACTAAAAATTACAAACCTTAATGAAAATAATGTGTTGTGAGGTAATTCACAGAAAAGGCTTCATTCCCCCAGAAAACAATGTTGATACTACATAGTCTAAGAAGTCTTACAATCTTGTAGGAAAAGAAAATTAATTTTCTCTGTCCTTCATAGTGAATTACTGAAACTCCCTATAACAAATTAACAACAGAAAAAAATATAAGTTTAATAACATGTATACTTCCAAGATATTTGCCAGATAACCCAAAGTAATGAGTGAATCTTTAGAGTAGATACCAAAGCAGAGTTCAAGCCAAAAATCATCAGAATAGATAAAAAGGGCCACCTCTTACTGATAATGAGAACAATCCAAAAAAATGATAAGCATTTCTGCCCCAAACATTGTTGGTACACTCACTTAGATAATACCTGACATTCAGACCCTAATACAATGATACTGAGAGACATCAACACAACTCTCTCACCATTAGATTGGTTAAACACACAAAAGATTAGTAAACACCCTTCATACCTAAAAATATTATAATCCAAATGTACCTAACAGACATTCACAGAATACTTCACCCAAGAACAGTTGAATTCACCTTCTTTTCAGCTGCTCACAGAGCATTCTTCAAAACAGACCATATTCTAAGCCATAGAGCAACTAGTAGCAATTAAAAAAAAAAAAAATGGATCAATTCCTGGCTTCTTTTCAGATCATAATGAACTGAAAGCAGAAAGCAATAGCAGGAAGATCCAGAAGAATTACATAAGTACATGGGAAGTGAACAATATAGTATTTAATAAGGACTGGTCATACAAGGAGAGAGATGAAAAAATTCCTAGAATAAAATGAAAATAGAGACAGAACTTACCAAGGTATCTGGGAAGAAACTTTACAGCATTGCATGCCCATATTATGAAAACAGAAAGACACCAAATAACCTAATGATTGCATCTTAAGACCCCCAGAAAAATAGGAAAAACTGACCCCAAAGACAGTAGAAGACAGGATATAATTAAAATCAGAAAAGAAACTAATAAAATTGAGAAAAATATAAAGGACCAATAAAACATAAACTTTCTTTTTGAGAAGATAAATAAGATTAGTAAAACTTCAGGCAACCTAACCGAAAGAAAGAGAATTGACTCAAATTATTAAATAAGAAATAACAACAGGAGATATCACCACAAATACCATGGAGATACAGAAGATCATTAGAAACTATTTAGAAAACTTGTCTTAAAATTTTAAATGAAAACAGAATGTTAATGCATTTTAGTACATAAATAAAGTGGTATAATTTATGACAGTCCCAAACATGACATCATTAAATTTTTGCTAAATTCTTGTTTTATTATAATAGCAAATAAATTCATAACCAAAGAATAGAATAAACTTGCTCATTTCAAAATGAATCTTAAATAGAAAAGGTCTCAATAATCTTCTAGTTTTATATTCTTTTTCTGTTTCCAGCATATCTAAGTACATTTCAGTGATGATCAGAAGCACCAACCAGGTATATAATACTATGTTTAAAAAAAGACATTATCTGCTAGAGATACAGCTACTGTACAGCTACTTATGTACTTGTTTACTAGTCACCTATATAGTACTTACTCAGGTAACTCCTATTATCAAAATAACCACAATGTTAAATGCATTTTACAATAATTCACAGGATACAGACTTGGAATGAGAATGACATGTACCTATGGAAATTATCAGTGACCCACAGAAATAATTTCATGGTTATTTTGGTTCTTCTCTATTTTATAGGAGCCACTCAGAGGAAAATAAGCCTCTATTGTTACTCTTTAAGATTACTAGTAGTTTTAAAAGCAGCCTGAAAAAACATAAGGAACTACACAACAAACCAAATTGATAATTTTATTAAAGAATATAAAATGCATAGAGCACTCATGCCATATAGGAGGCAAAGATTCAAACAAGAAGTTAATCAGTTAAGAAATGAGCAAATCATAGTATCTGTACTGAAAATGCAATCTACACTCTATCAGAAAATCTCAACTATCATTACCTTCAAAGGTAAAAAGAGATTAAAAAATACATTAAACCATACTGAAAGTTCTTCATGTATTTAATATTTTGAAGTATTTAAAATATTTTATTTCTTTGATTTTAGTATTCTAAAATCAAAGAGAAATATTGGAAAATCCCACATCAACAGGTAAAAAGGGAACTTGGCTAGGACACAGCAATATTCAAAATTTTATAGGGCAATATACTCATATGTAAGTTTTCAGACCCAACCCAATATCCAATTTTTTTTTTTTTTTTTTTTTTTTTTGTGGTACTGGGGATTGAACTCAGGGGCGTTCTACCTCCGAGCTATACCCCCAGCCCTATTTTTTAGTCTTTATTTTGAAACCGGGTCTCACTAAGTTGTGCAGTGCCTCACTAAGTAGCTGAGGCTGGCCGCGAACCCGGATCCTCTGGTCTCAGCCTCCCAAATGCTGGGATTACAAGCGTGCGCCACCACGCCCGGCTTCCAAAATTTTATAGAGCAATATACTCAAGTTTTCTGGCCCAACATGTCAAAAACAGTATCTAATTAAATCAAGATCTGAATGACAAATAGAGGAATTAAGTTATTTGAGAAAACATGCATTCAGACACTCATCCTTCTTCAACTGATGATACTCCAACATTCCATTAAACAAAATTTTCCTAGAGATCCAGTGAAAATATTTCTAGTAATACTCTCTTAATTATATCTTTATTGACCTGAATTCTCCTCAGAAATTTTCCTAGGAGAGATAGACATGTTGTCTTTCTTTGCATCCCTCAGAGTATCCTGAACATGGCTTGCTCCTGACAGGTCCTCAAACTCCCTCTACATGCCACATGAATCAGCAACTTGTAAGATTTTTAAGCTATCGTCTAGAAACTGATGACCTAGTAGTCCTATCCAAGTATATTTTTAAAAGAGGTTTCTTATTTCAATTTGTCATAGTCTTTTTACTCTAGTATTTTTTAGTTCAAACACAAAAAGATTAGTATAAAAGAAGCAAATATGTGTGATGATATATGTGCGTAGTCCCAGCTACTCAGGAGGCTGGGTCAGGAAGATCATTTGAACCCAGGAGTTCAAGGACAATCTGAGCAAAATAGCAAGACTACTTTAAAAAAAAGGGGGGCGGGGGGGAGAAGTAGTAATAATCATTTCCGAATTTGCATACATCTCATTTATATACATAAATGGGATTATCACAAGTTAAGAATTACTGTTGCCAAATTTTAATTAGTATTTCAAATTGTACTTTTTACAATTAAACATCAAGTATAATTCTAGGATTTCCTTTTAAATACTAAGTAAAATGTGCATCTGCATAAGCACATCAGTATAGATGCTACACTGAAAAATATCAAATTTTTCGTTTAAGAGAAACTTAGCTACCCTCTGGCAGCAATAAATTTTAAGAATTCTAATGTTAGATGCTGTTAAACCTTAATGTTATCAGAGAGGATACAACAGAAAATATTTCCCATTATTTCAAAACATTTTGTGTGTTAATATAAAATTAGATGAAGGCATGTATAAAATTATATGAATAGATGTATCAGGAAAAAATCTCAAGCCTAAAATGTAAGGCCCTATACAAAAACAATAAAAAATACATTAAACTGATTACAAATTATTGTTACTAATCACATATCTTAATATATCCCAAAAATAACTCAAGAGAAAACTCTAAAAATAATTATGTGATGAAAAGCAGTAAAATTAAAAGAGCTAGGCCTAAAGACTATAGAGTGTAATTAAATATTAGAGACTAGAATGACATGTGGTCTGTGACTACTGAAAAAATCCAGTTAAGTAGAAAGATACAAAAAAATTTGTGTAGATAAAAATGTCATAAAGTCACATAAATAGCTGAAAATGGATTCAGTGTTAGGAGTTAAATATTTGTTTTATTTGTACTGTAAAGTGAAAATAGGTTTTTTAAAAAATTTATGTGGGTTGTCTTTGTGACTATTTTTCACTATAAAAGTGCTTAAGTATGATACTCTCATGTCATGAGACATCATTAGACTGAAGACCATAATATTTTCTCTGAAGGCTCAAAATATAAAGTCATTTCAATAAGGGATAATCCAAAATGGGCTAGGGGAGCATCCCATTTTTATTCTATCATTGCATTAATTCCTGTCACCATTTTTCTTGGATTCTTATATCCTTCTGTTGAGTATTTATTATTGAATAAATAAATGTCCCATTTTAAAACAGGTACCAGATACAAAGAATCACAGCAGCTGTTAAAAGAAGAGAAGAAAATCTACTTGCAGCTGTACATAACCATTTGGACACATTCCCTTGGGAACACAGATCCAGACATGATGGCCATTACCAGTATAAATGAATGCAGCAAGTAACCTATTATTATAATATATCATAAAATAATCTGCACGGCTCCAGAAGTCATTGCATTGCAACTCTTTACTATAAATGGCAATATATATGATATAGCCAAAAGAAAGTTGTACTACAAGAATATGGAAAAACAAAAGCACTAACTCTTCATAAATTGGAAAATTGAGGTGATTTTTTTCAATAAGTTTATTCATATCACACAAACAACTCAGTAAAATCCATAAAGTTTATATAAAATTAAATAGAATCAGAAAACAAGAGCAAAGATTTAAATGTACCTAAAAGTTTCACAATGCTTTTTTCATCAACTCAAATAGGATTTGCTCTATCAAAGTTACTTCCAAATGGTAGTGGAGCCGTTTTTAGGGCATAACAAAAAGGTTTCCTTTCGTCCTTTTGTATAGAAGGTGTACTATTAACTCTATCACAGCTACCTATTAAGTGAAATCTGTACTGCTCCAAGAGACACTAAAACCTCCAAGGAAACTTCTTACATAGGACTTTATGTACAAGACACCATATTAGAGACAACATTCTAACCTCATGTCCCTCCACAGGAGACTGAAATGCAGACTTGCTCCATTCATCACCTCAATGTAAATAACTGTTTCATGTTGAAATGTATTATTTATAACAAGTGCAAAAATAATGTAAGGTAACAAAGCAAGCAAAAAATAATAATAGTAAGGTATTTAGTACAATTCAACCCTCGTGGAGAAGGGAAACTACTTGAGAATAAAAATCTAACCAAAAGATGACTCAAAGTAACTCAGGAGTTGCTCACCAAGTGGTGGTGCATGCCTGAAATCCTAGTACTTGGGAGGCTTAGGAGGATCAGAGATTCAAGGTCAGCCTCAGGAACTTAGTGAAGCCCTCATCAACTTAATGAGGCACTGTTTCAAATAAAAAAAAATCAAATAGAGTTAGAGCAGGGTGTAGTCCAAAGATAGAGCCACAAAGAAAATAAATAACTCAGGAAAGAAGCAGCTATGGATAAAAATCAGCCAAGAGGGGAATCACACTCAGGAAATAAAGGCGCTATGGTAAAATACTAAGTGTTGAGTATAATGTTTATAAATGCAAATATATTTAAATATAAAGTCAAGAATCAACAAGTATTGCAGTTATATAGATATACTTATCATCTTGCATTGCCTAGGAAGCCCCAAACTGCACTTGCTATCCCTGCCTAACTGTTAATAGCACCTCCTTCTCTCAACAATATTCCACTTTGACTGTGACTGTGGTCACTTGAGATTTGCAACACATTATAAATTCATAATTAGAGTAATTTTTCAAATAATAAGACGTAAGAAAGGAAACCAGAGAGAAAATTTATAGTACAAAATTCCCACATCTTTTATCAACATAGTCAATCAATATACACCTTAATTAAAACACAGTCTAATTATTTAAACCAGTCGTTAAGTTACGCATGCTAAAGTGGGGAAGAACAATTTTGTCTCCACCTCACATTAAAATATATTTTAAAAAGACGAACTGATGGATGGTAGATAAGACAAATCTGTGATGATGCAAGCATGATAAAATGTTAACTGCAAAATCTAGTTGTGGACATTGCAATATTCACTATAAATCCTATCAACTTTTCTATAAGTGGATAATTCATAATAAAATGATAGATGGAATATAAAACCTACTAATATTAATGATAGTAGCTTCTGGGTAAAGTTTCTAGTGAATTTTGCTTTTTACTCTTATAATTAAACATATGAATTTTTCCATTTGTTATAATTACTTACTTTATAACTGTAATGTTAAAGGAGTTGATTATTTTCAGATACTTACCAGTTTCTATCATTAAACTATAAGCTCCTGAAAGCCCAGAATTATGTTTGTATTATTCACTGAGTCTCCAGTGACCAGTCCAGGGTCTGCCACATAGATAAATATTTGTATAAGTAATGGAACAATTTACTGACAGTACAAAACAGAATTAATACAGCTCTCTCAGGGGTAACATACTTCTTCAGTTCAGACACCCTCCACTAACCACTTGGGGCAAGAGAATTGGCCCTTTTAAAATGCTTGCTATTATGATCAGAGATAGTAGCCAGGGTGAAAGAAAGCATATCATTAAAACTTGGAAGTGATCTATGCATACAGAATAATGTTTTACCCAATGAATAGTAATATTCATTGGGAAAAATATTACAAAACATTGTACACTGCAAAATGGAAGTTAAAAGCACATCCTGGGTTATAATATGGACATACATTGATGAAATAATTCAAGAGGTCACACTAATAATACACATAAAAAATTTAAATGTGTATATCCTTTAATACAGCAATACTATTTCTATGAATTTATCCTAAAGAAATAAGATAATACATACATATTTATGTAAAAGGATATTCACTGCAGCACTGTTTATAAATGCAAATATTTGAAAATAATATTTGTGCCTACAAGGAAGAGTTTGGCTAGATCATAATGCAGTATGAAATAGAATACTATTATATTTATTTAACAAGACAGGCTTACCTAAAAGAATATCTACAATTTACCTGTAAGCCATCCAATAAATGTTATTTATCAGCTAGAGGTTTTTATAAGAACATTAAAGTGCCATTTCATATTTTAAATAGTGTACATCTATTTACTCATCAACATTTTTACAAATATGCTAAATATTTGAAAGAATATATAGCAAATTGACAATGGTTTATTTCTACAGAAGATCATAGGAGTATTTTTATTCATACTTAATAAATTTCTATATTATTGCATTTTTCACATGTACCACTTTATAAAAAACACAAAAGCAATTGTCAATTACACAGAGACAGTGAAAGAGGTATCCAAAAAAGAACTGTTAAAAGTCAAGAAATGTTCCTTTCTTTAGGAAGGACTGTGAAATAGGAGCCTGGCACTGGCATCATAGCTGCATTTCTTTGTGCTACTACTATGCCCATCTTCCCATGTATTGATCAATTCCGCTCTCATGGAAGTTATGCTCACTTCACTTCAATCCAATCTTTACTTTTGAGTCAGGATGCTATTTGAGAAAATGAGAACATTTCATTATATTCCAAACTGGCAGTTACTATCACATTCATCTTTATTGACTAACACCTCAGCTCATTTCAGGAAAAATGACCTAGAGTAGGAATAAGAAGTTCTTCTTCAGTAACAAGGGTTTTATGTATCTCTTTGCTACACAACTGAAGAAAACAATCCCAGGTATTTCAAATCTAATTTAGTGAACCATTAGAGAGAAGAGATACAAGAAGCCAACACAAGCCTGATAAATAAAACCATTTTCCTGGGTCTAGTAGGACAAAGTTTTGCGCTTTGTGTGTATGTGTGATAAATATGCCAAAAATGGACACATTTAAGGCTATTAAGTTATTGTGAAGCACTGCACTCAGGGTTTACATTCTGCTACCTTAAATATCAAACACTCTTCAAAGGCTTGCTTTTCTATTTTAAATAGAAAAGCAAAAACCAAACAAAATCTTCAATTAATTATAAAATATTCTGTAATTATGTATATGAGCAACACATGCACACCTGGAGCACAAGACAGAAGTTCATCTCTTTGTTAACTGCTAACCTACCTTAATACCACTTCTCTTTCATTACAGCATTTATAATAACTATAAAATAATCTTAATATAATCATTTTGAATATTTTGAAAACTTTTCATTCAGAAAAGTACAAAGAATCACAAGCACTCACCACTCATAAATGACAATTATCACTGAATAAGGTTTGTTTGAGATGGGATTTTTAGTTTTGTTTTATTTAACATAAAGAATTAAAAAATTACAGTTACACCTAAACTCTTTTTATCCTATCTTATTTGCCTGTCTCCCAAACAGGTAAGAATACTGCTGTTTTCAAATCTCTCTTTATCTAAAAAGACACACAAAGATGTATCTTTAATTTGCATAACATACTCTTATCTTACTGAAACTTTTAATTCAAAATTATTTCAGAAGCCTGTTCATTTTGACACATGTAAATTCAATTTTTCCTACTGCTGTAGAGCACTTCATTGTATTAATATATCACATTAAATTTTTCCAGTTTTCATAACAATGGTCAAAGAGGTTTCTCCCTTTTCTTTTTTTCTTTCTTATAAACAAGATTACACTCAATAGCACTGTTCATGAGGGAGATAGTCTTCAAGGGTTCTTAAACTTAAACTCAATCTCTGTAAGTTCCATAATTGTAATTCAGGAGTCTATAAACTTGAAAAAAAAAAAAAAAAAAGGAAACTCTTCATTCTCACAAGTCTCTACCTAAAGTTAGCATCTCAATTATACACAGAGGCACAAAAACAGTATAATTAGCAGTATCTGTGCCTTTACATCCAATAGAAATCAGATCTTCTCCTGTCCCAGACCCTTTGCTGCTGATAGCGCAAAATACGGTTTATATTCATCACAATTTTGAAATCACATCATTTATCAGACATGCCATTAGATGTGAGTATGGTGGCACACACTTGTAATCCCAGTACTTGGGAGGCTGAGACAGGAGGATCGCAGGTTCTAGGACAGCCTCCACCACTTAGTGAGGCCCTGTTTCAAAATAAAGAATAAAAAATAGGGCTCAGATGTAGAATGTCCCTGGGTTCAATCCCCAGTACCACAATAAGAAAAATTGCTATATCAATTTTCATATCTTGAAAATATCTACATATATGCTTTATTTTATGCACTTAAAATTATTCTTCAGAGAAGTCTATAGGTTTGACCAGATAGTCAAATATGTCTGTGGCATATAAAAACTTAACAACCAAGCATAGGAACTAGCCAAATTGTTTTTCCAGACTAATTACAGTAGTCCATTGGTATCTTTAGAGGACTGATTCAAGAAACTCACAAATCCCAAAACCCATGGATGATCAAATTATATTAAATAGCAGAGTGTTTATATATAATTTATGTACATACTGTAATTTAATGTCATCTCTCAATTATTTATACCTAACACAGTATAAATGCTATGTAAATAGTTGTTTACTGTAATGCATATTAAATAATAACAAAAAAGTCTGTGCATGTTCAGTACAGATGCAATTTGGGGGGGGGGGGACATAATTTAGATTCCCACCACCAATGTAAAGTTTCCATTTTCCCACATCATTATCAATTCTAGCACTGTCAGATTTTTAAATTTTTTAAGGCTGATAATAAATGGCATCTCAATCTTCTTGTAATTTTTTATCTATAATGATTAATGATATATTAATGTTTATTAGCCAAGTTTCCACTGTGCACTTTTTGTTAAGATTACTTATCTATTTTTCTTTTTTAACATATTTTTATTGATGTGCTGTAACTAGGCATCATAGTGAGGTTCAGAATGATACACATACATGCATTCACACAGCACTTGGTGTGATTCCCTCTGAATCCCACCCCATTCTCACGTTCCCCATACATGTTGGTCAGACTGGTAGTGATACCCTCATATATGGACACAGCATTATTTGAACTGCTTTCTTCATCAAGCTTCCTTTATCCCATCCCCACCTCCTTCCCCAATTCTCTTCCACTATTCTATTGGTCTCTTCCTTCATCTGTCTGAAGTCCCTTTTTGTTTCCTGTTTTCCCTCTAGCTTCCACATATGAGAGATAATATACAACCCTTGACTATCTAAGACTGGCTTTCTCAGCATAATATTCTCTAATTTCCTCCTTTTTTTCTTCAAATGACATAATTTTGTTCTTCTTTATGGCTGAGTAAAATTCCATTGTGTGTATAGGCTAATTTTCCGTATTGATTCATCTTTTGATGGACACCTAAGTTGATTCCATGACTTGACTATCGTGAATTGTGCTGCTATAAACATGGGTATGCATGCATCACTATAGCATTCTGGTTTTAATTCTTTTGCAAAGATACCGCAAAGAGGTATATTTACCACTCCTAAGAATAGCTGGGTCATATAATGGTTCTATTCCTAGTCTTTTGAGGAACCTCAATACTGATCTCCATACCGATTTTACTAATTTACAATCCCATCAACAGTGTATTAAGGTTCCTATTTCCTCACATCCTTGCTGGCATTTATTATTGTTTGTATTCCTGATGAATGATATTCTAATAAGAACTATGCTAGAGGCATCACAATACTTGATTTCAAATTATACTAAAGGTCTACAGTAAAAAAAAAAAAAAAAATCATGGTGTTGGCACAAAAACATACATACAGACCAAGCGAAAAGAACAGAATATACAAAGACAAATCCTTACACTTACAGCCAGTTATTTTTGACAAAAGAGCCAAAAACATAGGCTGGAGGAAAGACAGCTCTTTCAACAAATGGTGCTGAGAAAACTAGATAACCATATGTAAAATGAAATTAGACCTCCATTTTTCACCCTGCATAAGAGTCAAAGACCTAGAAATTAGACCATAAACTGCAATTACTAGAAGAAAACATAGGACCAACTCTCTAACATATAGGCACTGGTAGTGACTTCTTCAATGAGAACTCTAAAGCTTAGGAAATGAAGACAAGAATCAATAAATGGGATAGCATCAAACTAAAAAACTTCTGCACAGCAAATGAAATAAGAGTCTGAAGAGAGAGCCTTCAGAATGGGAGAAAATCCTTGCCAGCTAATCCTCTGATAAGACTAATATTTATTTTTCAATTGGGTTGTCTTCTCTTATTAGTTTGTAGTCATTTGGAGGGAATTAATAATATTAGCAATTAATGTTAATCATGTACATGTATGGCAACTATATTCTGAGACTTGATATTAAATTATGATGTATTTTGTCACATAGACATTTGTTTTTTTATATGGTCAAAATTAAATCTGTTCCTTTATAATTTTCAATTCTTTAAGTCTTATTTAAAAAGACCTTCTCTACTATGACATCACAAAATATTTCCCCCTAAAGTTGTTTTTTTTTTTTTAATTTATGCTATAATGTAATAATCCAATTTTTCCCCATTGATTATTTCCAGGGTCTTTTTTCTTCATACACAACAAATATAATTAATAACAAGTGATAAACGTAACAGATAATATACATTAAAATCATATTACACTGGGCACTATAATAATTGTGTGTATATGTATAGTATGTATATACATATATATACACATACATATAATTTTTTCCTACCACCGGAAGCAACTCTAGTAAGTGCAAAAAACACTGTTAACAAGTAAATGTAAAATGTTAAGATGTAAAAAATATGTCACTTGATATATTATGTAGAAATAAAACCTATTATTTTTTCATCAAATGTTAAAATTTATTTAATGTGGGTTTTATCTGGATGAACCAAAAATTTTTTTTTTTTTTTTTTTTTTTTTGGTACTGGGGATTGAACTCAGGGGCGTTCTACCTCCGAGCTATACCCCCAGCCCTATTTTTTATTCTTTATTTTGAAACTGGGTCTCACTAAGTTGCAGAGTGCCTCACTAAACAGCTGAGGCTGGCTGTCAACCCGGATCCTCTGGTCTCAGCCTCCCAAATGCTGGGATTCAAGCATGTGCCATCACGCCCAGCTCCAAATTTTAAACTGGAATCCACAAGATATAAATAGTTCTGAAAGAACAGCAGGGAATAAAAAACAATAAACTTACTAATAAGTGAAGTCAAATATAACACAAATTATAATGTGAATGTATATGCTCAGTTCTGCATTTCAGTTATTTCTGAAAACTGAAAAACTACAATATAAATAACTATAAAATCATATGAATAAATTCTTATATAGTATATTTAGAGAAAACAAACATATCCGTAAAATATGGCACAAAGCAAGCCACAAAATGCAGTAAATGTGTACCAATTCACATTCAGGTTCTAATACCTATACATATGAAAAAACAAGAAGTACTTCAGAGGAAAAAAATTATTCAATGCATACAGCAATTTAATAAACTAAAGGAATTCCAGCAGTATCTTCACACAAATAGTAAAAGCAATTGTTTCATTTGTTATATGTTACAGTTGAGAAAGATGAAATAATTCTAACAAAAATTCATATTTAATTAGTGGTATAGCAAAACAGGAAATAGCAAAAGTATTATACATTTAACACATTTGTATTCTGAAATCTAGACAAATCATTCTCCAAATCTAAAACCCCATCATTCCTTCAGAAACTTGAGAAATATCTCATTAAGCCATAGCACTCATTACACTAGAAACATCATCTGTATCTTCAATATGCCACCATACATTTATCTACTTCCTTCATATGCATCATACTTTTAGCTTGAATCTAATATTAAAGCAATGCTCCTATTGCTATAGAATTAGTTTTTGTAAGAGATAATAATAAACTTAAAAATATAAAATTTAAATCTAAATCATTATAGAATTAAACCATCTTCTACCTCTGATCTTTTTTATGGCCTGTGAATTATTATTTAAAGAAAAAAGTATCTTCAAAGAATGGGACCTCTGCTTTGCTCTAATGTTTTGGGTTGCCAAGCTCTGCCACTAGGTGGGAGTATAGCCACTATGGCCCTGTTCAGTGGGCTAGGATCTCTTCCTAGATCCCTGCAAACCATAAACCTCTGGCTTTTATGCACTTAGTCTTTCCATTCCTACTAGAATGAACACTGATTACAAAATAATTACAGGAAATATTTTTGTTGGGGGAGGGGAGAATGAATTTTATATACATCTAAATACAAATATAGATAGCCACAATAACAATTAAGTGGATGCCAATATTGTTTACTAAAATAATAGTACTCCGCAATAAGTTGAGCCTACATCCTCTTGAGTCTTTTGGATAGTAGTCCCATTTTAGGCTCACTACCCATGAATTCTGTGAGAAAAAAAATCCACTGACTTGTTAAAAAATAACTATTTCTCAGTATTGAAAGAGTTTTGTGAATACAGCTGAGTTTGTTGTACTACTTTTTAATATTTCTATTGGAGCATTGTAATTATACATCATAGTGAGGTTTGAAGTCATACAAACACACACTCAGGTCTTGGCGCGCTTCCCTTCAGGCCACCCTTCTCCCCACCCCACCCCCACACATAATAGTGAGATTGATAGAGACATCTTCATACAGGACATGGCATGATTTGAACTCTTTCCTCAGTTCTTCCTTTTCACCTCTCCCCTCCTTCCCCATGCCATCCAATATTCTACTGGCCACTCTCTCTCTCAATTATCTGAAGTCTCTCTTGTTTTTTATTTACTCTCCAGCTTCCACATATGAGAGAAAATATTAGACCTTTGACTTTCTCAGAATGGCTGCTCTCAGTTAGCATACTATTCTCTAGTTCTATCTTTAACACAGTGAACTTTATCAAAGAAAGAAAATTTATGCACTAACCTAAAAATCACTATGAATCTCTCATTCTCTTTATGGTGAATTAACATTCTTTTTGTATTCTCCAAGCCTACCAACATCCTAACTCAACCTGTCCTTAAACGGAAGCATTTCTGTTTTTGTTTTTTCTAATTCAAAAACTCAACATTGTTCTTAATTCCTTTTACTTCCACCAGTACTGTTTACTTTACTTTCACTACAATGGTCATTTTTCTCCCTATTGTCAGTTAGATGGTCCTTTGTGAACTAATTATTGTTCTAATAGAAAATATATTTAGAAAATGAATTAGGTCAAACAAATGCTTACAAAGTAATTTTAAAGAAAAGCTCTGTAACATGTATATATCCTACATAATTAGAGATATCTAATACTTAGGATACATTTACACCATACTTAGATAATGCATCTCTAGGAATATTTTTTTTCATTTTTGGGGGGAGGATTAATGTGAGTTGAACCCAGGGGCATTCTACCTCTAAGCTACACCCCAGACCTTTTTATATTTTGTGTTGAAACAGGGTCTCTCTAAGTTGCTGAGGCTAACCTCAAACCTGTGATTCTTCTGTCTTAGCTTCCCAAGAACTGGGATTATAAGCACGCATCACCATACATAACTAAGACATTCATTTTAAAAATGTAAAAATACTATCTCATCAACATGAAAAGATGTCCTAAATCATATAGCACAGGCAAAATATAAAAATCAGTACAAAATTTTTGAATTAGAGGCATTTACTGGTAAAGATAAAATATTTTACTATAAACAAAAAACTTGCTACAAACCTAAAACAGATATAAAACAGGATGGAATCCACCTCAGTATCTCTACTTATGATCCCTATGTAATAGAAGAAAAACATATTAGATTCAATTAATTCTAAAATAGGGTAAAACTTAATATCGTAGTGTATACTTGAACAAACTTAAAGGTCCTAAACCAAATCAAAATTTCAGTAAAAAAGGCATAATATACTTCTGGTTCCCAGTTCCACATATAAGGAAGTTGTAAGTCACCACTCCATGCTAATGATAAGTAAAAAGACTGAAAACTCAACAACTCTTCTTGGGTCCATAAGAAAAGTCTCTGCACTTGCCAGGGACATGGTGGTGCATGCCTGTAATTCCAGTACTTGTGAGGCTGAGATAGGAAGACCATACCTTCAAGGCCAGCCAGTGAGACCCTGTTTCAAAAAAATAAAAAGAGGTAGGGGTGTAGCTCTGAGATAGAATGCCCCTGAGAAGTAAAGGAAAAAAGGAGAAGGGGAAGGAAAGTCACTACACTTGACATTGGGGAGACAGCTAAGTGAGTACAGGGAGTCACAGCTGACTACGCTGAGTCTCAGCAGAGGAAACTGCTGGGGTAGAAAACTCTAAGCTATAAGTAACAAATTGCTAGAGGATTGATGTGGACAAATGAGAGTTAAAAAGTCCAGGAGGACTCAGTAAGGAAGGGGCCACACACATTTGTTTTATCTCTAGGAAGTCAACCAGTTTCCCCCGCAGAAGAGGGAAAGGAATCATTTTGAAATATGCCAGAATACTCACCTTTCAAGGTCAGCCCTAAGGAGAAATTAGTTAACCGAGTCTAATCTACAGGGTGTTGTTTATCCGAGGTTAACTGACCCAGGGGAAAGGAAATACCCAATTGATTCCCACTCTATGTATCCTGTCCCACCTTTGACGGGCGAGGAGGATTGTGAAACACTTGTGAAGCCCACAGTCCAGGAGCACAGGCTCACTAAAAAACGAAAAATTCATCAAGAGTACAGAATGCTCCCCATCTTCTTTTTTTTTATTGTAATAATTCATGCTTTGTATGTATACATCTTTGTTAGGTACAAATTGATAAAGACAAATGTGCACACATTTCTCATCTGACCCCTTCCTCAATTCGACCCCACTCCCTCGCCCTCCCTCCCTCTCAAGTTCAGCTCAGTGAGTGACCTTGATATAATTGTGTAAGTACATCATGTGCCTTAGGATGCCCCCCATCCCGTCCATCCCCTTCAATTAAATCAACTTCTTTGTTTATCGAGGGTCTCTACTTTTTCATCTGGGGACCCTCTTAAGCCCCATCTTCTCCCTAACATCCATCTTCTGACACCTTACCACCAGGTTACTTAAAGCCTATTTACAGCAATTCCTTTAGTACATGATTAAGTATTCATTAATGTACATGATTAATAATTAATCATTAATAATTAATAAATATTGATAAATTGATTAATAATTAATGTTGATTAATTAATATTAATTGATGTACATGATTTCCAGCTATCCAAAAATTAAAGGAAAAAAAATCACAACTTGAAGAGACAGAGCAAGCCTAATAACTAAATATGACAGATGTTGAAATTATGAGATGGGCAATTTAAGACCATGATTAATATGCTAAGGGCTCCAATAGATAAAGTACCAGCATGCAGTATGCAATGTAAACAGAGAGATGGAAATCCTAAGAACAAGCCAAAACCAAATGATAGAGATAAAAGCCACTGTAACAAAAATGAAGAATGCTTTTGATGGGCTTCTTAGTAGACTGAGCAAAGCTGAGGAAAGCATTTCTGAATTTAAGGTGCTATGAAAAGAACCTATAAAACTGAAAAGCAAAGAGAACAAAGACTGTAAAAGAAATGAATAAAAATTAAAAAAAAAAAAAACAGAAAATTCACGTACTGTGGACAACTACAACACAGCATAACATATATATATAATGGGAATACAAAAAGGACAAGGGGGAAAAAAGGAACAGAAGAAATACTTGAAATAATGACAGAGAATCTTCCTCAAATTAATGTCAGACAGCAAACTACAAATCCAAAAAGCTCAGAAAACTCCAAGCAGACTAAGTGCAAAATAAATTTTTAAAAATTTAATTAATTAAATAAAAAACACTTGAGCCGTATCATTTTTAAACTATAGGAAAGTCAAAGATAAAGGTAAAAAAACATGAAAAGCAGCTAAAGAAAAAATACCTGTAGAGGAACTTGGATAAAAACTACATCTTTTTACCATACAAGAAAGAAGACAGTGAAGTAAAATATTTAAAATATCGAAAGTTTTTTTTTTTTTTTTAAATGGAATTCTGTACTCTTAAGAATATACTCTTCAAAGTGAAGGAGAATAAAGTACTTTATTCTCTGCCAAAGAAAAGCTCAGAGAATTTGTTGACAGTAGACCTACCTTGCAAGAAATGCTAAAATAAGTCCTTTGGAGAGAAGGAAAATAATACAAGTTCTAAACTCAATCTACCCAAAGAAAAGAAGAGTATCATAGAAGGTATAATGAAGCCAAAGTTTAAAAAGAAAAAGAGGAGACATCACTAAAAATCCCACAGACATTAAAAGGATAAAAGGTAATATAATAAACAAATTTGATAGCCACAAAAACACAATCTGCAAAATACCACTCAAAGTCAACTAATATGAATAAGCTTATATCTATGATAATAGTTTAATCGATAATTAACAGCCTTCCCAAATAAAAAGCACTAGGCCCAGATAGGTTCAGTGATGAACTCCACCAACATTTGTGGAAAAAAATTAAACCAAATCTCTACAATCTTCAGAGAATAGAAAGGGAAAATTTCCTAATTCATTTGATGAGGCCAACATTGCCTTAATACCAAAAACATATGAAGACATTACAAGAAAACTACAGATCAGTATCTCTTATGAACACAAATGCAAATATCCTCAACAGAATGGTGAGCAAACCCAATTCAACAATGTATAAAATAAACTACATACCATGACTAAGTTGGATTCACTCCAGGTACGCAGGACTGAATCAGTGTTTGCAAATCAATCAATGTAATTCATCATAATAGGAAAAAGAAAAGCATATGACTAACAAAATGTCAAAAAACATTTCCTAAAATGTGAAACTCATTCATGGTAAGAACTGTCAGAAAAATACAAATAGTAAAGAACTTCCACAATGTCGTAACATCTTAAAAAATAAAAATAAAAACCCAGGAGTTAACACCATACTTAATAGTGAGGAACTAAAAGCTTTCCCAATAAAATCAGGAACAAGGCACTTCTCACCACTCATTTTCAACATCGTACTTAAGTTGAAGTCAATGACATAAGAAAAGGAAATCAAAGGTATACAAATTGGGAAACATTAAATCTGTCTTTGTTCGCAGATGACATGATCATTTATTCAAAAAATCAAAGAGTCAACAACAATAAAAATAAAAGCCTTCTGGAACTCATAAGTGATAATAGTAAGACTGTAGGACAAACGTTAGTACACAAATTGCAAATGCTTTCCTACATAATAACAATGAACAAGTAGAATTTAAAATTAAAAACATAGTATTATTTATGTTTATGCCATCAAAAATGAAATATTTAGGAAAAGATCCAATAAAATATGCACAAGATTTATGAGGTCTACTATAAAACTCTGATGAAAGAAATCAAACAATTAAATGGAGAGTTACTTCATATTCATGGACAGTAAGATGTAATATTGTTAAGAGGGCAGTTCTTCCCAACTAGATCTATAGGATTCAATGCAATCCCATCCCGAATCCCAGCAAATTTTGTGGATGTGGATAAACTTATCCTAAAGTTTACTTAGAGATAAAAGATCCAGAATAATCAATGTAACTGTTAATGATGAAAACAAAATTTGAGAACAGATATTACCCAACCTCCAACCTCAAGACTTACTATCAAGTTACAACAATCAAGACAGTGTAGTATTAGCAAAAGAACAGACAAGTAGATCAATGGAGCAGAATAAAGTGTCAAGAAATAGATTGACATAAATATAGTCAACTGATCTATGGCAAATGAGAAAAGGCAGTACAATGAAACAAAGATAGTCTTTTCAACAAATGATGCTGGAACAATTGGACATCTACTTGTAAAAAGTAAATAAAAAAGAATCTAGAACTTTCACAAAAGTTAATTCAAAATATGTTATAGATCTAAATATGTTATAAAATTCTTAGTAACATAAGAGGAAACCTAGATGACTGGGTATGGCAATGACTTTTTAGATACACCAAAGGCAAGATTCATGAAAGAAATAATTGATAAACTAGACCTCATTAAAATGTAGAACTTCAGCTCTGCAAAACATAGTGTCACAGGAACGAGAAGAACAGACTGGGAGAAATAATTGTAAAAGATACATCTGAAAATGGATTATTATCCAAAATATAAAAAAGACATAATCTTACTTTTAAAAAAAGATGAAAGAAAACATGAATGGCAAAGAAGAATATGAAAAGATGTTGCAAATCATTTATCATCAGGGAAGTACATATTAAGACAATGAAATACGATTTAGCCTATAGAATGGTCAAAATTCACAACACTGACGATATCAATTGCTAACAAGGATGTGAAGCAATAGGAATCTTTATTTTTTGCTGACAGGAATATAAAATGGAACAGCCACTCTGGAAGACAATTGGGAAGTTATTTATAAGACTAACATATTCTTAAAACAAGCGATCCAGCAATCTCATTCCTTGGTATATATTCAAAAGAGGTAAAAACCTATGTCTACATAAAATCTACACAAAGGTATCTATAAAAAGCTTTATTCATAATCACCAAAACTCAGAAACAAACAAAATGCCCTGAAGTGAGTGAACAGATAAACTGTCAGTGTTAAGGAATAAGCTATGAAACCAAGAAAAGTTATGGAGGAAAGGTAAATGCATATTACTAAGTGAAAGAAGCCAATATGAGGATACAAAGTAAAACTACAGAGACAGTAAAAAGATCTACCGTTGTCAGGGGTTGAGGGAAGTGGGAAAGATAAATAGGTAGAAAGTAGAGAATTGTGAGGGCAATAAAACTATTCCACATACTCCACATCTATAATGGTGGATACACATCATTATACATTTGTCCAAACCCATTGAATATGAACACTAATGTATACTATGAACTTTGTGTGAGTATGTATAATCATAGGTTCATCAACTGTAAAAAACGTACCACTTTGACAGGAGTGCTGGGGAGGCTACGAATGTGTGTGAACAGAGATATGTGAAAAATCTGTACCTTCTTCTGTTTTTGCTGTGAATCAGCTAAAAAATATATATAGACATATATAATTATTTTATACATATATATTTTATATTTTAAGAGTATATATATATATATATATATATATACACACACACACACACACACACACACACACACACACACACACTCTTAAAGTTTAGGCTTAATTTGATTCTCACAGTGATTATGTTGAACCTAGAAATAACCACCTTAAGCGAAAAGTACCATGAAATATCAATGCTGGGCCACAGAATAAGTGTGTGTGTGTGTGTGGTGTGTGTGTGTGTGTGTGTGTGTGTAAATACATACATATATAAATGCTGACATATAAACATCGACTACATACTATTAGCCAAAAAAAAAAAAAAAAAAAAAAAATGCAGTGTTAACTATAGTTTTTTCCCCCTGCCAATTTAGAATTCCAACTGCCTTAAAAATCTAGGCCATGCTTATTTCTGACAAGTGACAAAGTACAGAAGAGCTAGAGGTCAAGAAGTTAAGACTCAACCATATGTTTTCAGAACATGTCTTTAATTCCAATGTCAGATAGCTGGTAATTTTCCAAAAACAAATTCATGAAGGTTTTCCTTTTTTTTTTTTTTTTTTTTGCGGTACTGGGGGTTGAACTCAGGGGCATTCTACCTTCGAGCTATACCCCCAGCCCTATTTTTTCTTCTTTATTTTGAAACCGAGTCAAACTAAGTTGCAGAGTGCCTCACTAGGTAGCTGAGGCTGGCCGCGAACCCGGATCCTCCGGTCTCAGCCTCCCGAATGCTGGGATTACAAGTGTGCGCCACCATGCCCAGCTCAAGGTTTTTCTAACTAGTATCAATCTAATTTCAATGTATATTTAGCTTATTATACACATCCAATGTTCTAAGCTTATGAAACTAATATTTTGGATATTAGGTTATTAATATTTTATACAGTACACCACTTAAAATGATCTGCCAAAAAACTTATGTAACACAATGTTGACTGTCAAAAAATAATTTTAATACTTTTATCAGTGCATTATAGTCTCACATCATAATGCAATTCACAGTAATAGTGACAGGTATGCACACAGCACTTGGCTGGCTTTCCCCTAGCTCCCTCCCATTCCACACCCTCTTCATACAGTTATTGAGATTGGCATTAATATTCTCACATAGAATATAATGTCAATGAAAGTGTTTCCTTCATTGATTCTCCCTTTCATGACTCCCTACCCGGAGATCACCTCCCTGGCTCCACTGGAGTTTCTCCTCCATTATCTGATGTCCCTCTGGTATCCCTATTACTACCTAGCCTCTGCATATGAGAGAAAACATATGACCCTTCACTGTCTGTGACTGGCTAATCTCACTTAACATAATGTTCTCCAGGTCCATCCATTTTCCTGCAAATGACATAAATTTGTTCTTCTTTATTGCTAAGTAGAATTCCAGTGAGTACATATTACACGATTTTATAATCCATTTGTCCATTGATGGACACCTAGGTTGGTACCATAATTTGGCTATTGTGAATTGTGCTGCATAAACATGTATTACTATGTTTTTCTGATTTCAGTCCCTTTGGAAAGATACCCAGGAGTGGCAGAGCTGGATTTTCTGAGGAATCTTCACACTGATCTCCATAGCAGCTGCACTAGTTTGCAATCCCATCAATGGTGTAGAAGAGTCCCTATTTCCTCACATCCTTGCCAGCATTTATTATTGTTTGACTTCTTGATGATTGCTATTCTGATTGAGATTAGATGGAATCTCAGTATAGTTTTTATTTGCACCTCCCTTATTGCTAATGTTGTTGAACATTTTTTCATGTATGCATTGGCAATTTGTATCTCTTCTTTGGTGAAGTATCTATTTAGTTCAATTGGAAAGAGAAATATAAATTTACTTAATTATCTAAGCATAACTGATAAATGGAAACTAGCAAGAAATACTTCAGAAACCAGCAGGTAGGTGGCCCAAGAATATATATAATTTAACTTCAAAACAGTAGTTTCACGGATTATAGTCCAAGAAACCAAATGATACTTGTTCAGAGTCCTTTGACTTAAAAGGCCATTGGCCTTCAAAATCAGTGTAGACATTTTTGGGTTGGACTGTGAGAGATTTAAATTACTTCCATAAAAATCTGTTGCAAATCTCTATTATTCAGTTAGCCCCTCTTCCCACTGTCAGTATCCTGAGCTTGGCCAAACTACTCTTTCATTTGCCTATTTCCTTTCCACTATGACCTCTGACCTCTTCTTACCATGTGCTGGCCCAGCTGATACTCTCAGACATGCCTTTCTTCTGCTGAACTCACCTAGTTTCTCCTTCTTTTAACTGCAGCTACCTGACCAACCTTTAAATTGAACAATGAACACCATTACCTACTATGTAGTTTTATCAAAATCTCTGTTAAACTAAGAAATATCTTCTGTTAAACTAAGAAATATCTTCTCCTATTTGACATGATAATTGAGCATAAGATTTAATTTCATGAAATGATCAAAGAAAGGAGAAAAAATTATCAATAGAACTATATTTAATCCTCCCAAAAAACTATATCCACTAATTTAAGAATGTAAATCTTCCTAATACCTACACGACATATCCCACTTTCATCACCTCTTTGTAAAGCAATTAAATCTGGAACTTTATAGGGAAAATAAAACAATAATTGACATAGGATGGCATGAGCATAATAAAAAATTAATATTACAATTTACAGTGTGCCCCATCAGTTACCTTACAATTACTACCATTATAAGGCATATTAACTGAAGTTTCAAATAGTTTTAGCAAAACAATTCTAAAAACACTGAATATTACTCTGTGATAAATTATGCAAATAAAAATCAACCTTTAAAAAAGACATACATTTTAGAAACATTAACTCATTATTGCAGATTGCTATATATATTCAATTAAACTATATACTCTGGTTTTTAAATATCTCTTGTAAACATTCTGAGAAAACAAATGTTTTACTAGGTGAAAAATTAGAAAAGTTCGAACTGTATCTATCTAGGGAACATTGGCTATCATCTTGAAGGTATTTTACATATATCTTTAATTTTAGAGTATGTTAAAAATAAATCCTTGAGACCTAGACAAAATAGTTATTCATTAAAACCAATATTGCTAACACTGAACTTGCTAAAACTTTTACTTTAACTCCTATCGCAAAAATAGTTGGAGTTTTTTGGAGACTTGTTATAAGTCCATTTTGGCTTCCATTCACGTATTAGAGAAGAACTTTCACTCATTTCATTTTTAAAGCAAATTTACGAAAATACAAAGATTAAATGAGAGCTACATTGTATTGCACTGACTTTATCCCTTAAGGATTTCTCTTATAACTTTCAAACTGTTTTTGAAAAGACAACAAGTAATACCTTCATTTTTGGCAATGATACAGCAACAGGGACTGGATTTGCCCACCCACCAGAAACAAACAAAAGAACAAATAAAATATATGAAATAATTTCCAGGACACTGGACATCAGAAACAAAAGACACCTCCTCTACCTTACTGCCTTGAGAGACATTCAAGACGGAGGCACAGCAAAGGACAATAGAGATAAAGGCAAAGTAACCAAGGCAGCTAGAATTACAGGGCAGAGTACTAGAAAGGGAGGAATTATGCAGAGAGAAACTGGAGGTCAAGAGATGCACCCCCTGAATAACTCAATTGAATGCTGATCAAATCTTATATATCAGGAAATTGCCTGAAGCCAGGAAAAAAGACTCATCCAAAAGTATAATGACAACTACAGGATAGTTCTCCAAGTGTCCTCAGGACCAACTCAATACTGCCCCAAGTTTATAGTTCTCAAGAATAACTAGAATGTGCCAGGTATACAAGATGTTGAGATAGAGAAGGACAGGCCAGAAGAGGCAGACTCTGCGCCAGTCCTAGAAAAGGATGCCTGTCCTTCAGTGCTTTAACACAGAGAATCACATTGCCCCAAGTATAAAACCCAAATGACTGCTTTCCAAGGATCCTCATTTGCTGTACAAGTTGGACATACACAGTCAAGAGTCATCTACCCCAAGCAGATGTCCTACACCTCAGGGAATCCACATTTGATGAATCCTAGGATTCTGTTGTCCTTTACTGCCTCCATAAGTAATGGATCTGCTTCACGTAAACTATTGTATATGAGAGTGATCTGTCCCACTAGGTTCAGACAAGTTGATAACCAGTGCCTCGCAAACCTGCTTCACAAGAGCAGTATCCAACACACACAACCAACAATAGTGCTGATTCCCAGAAGACAGTGAAAAATTCATAATTCATAATGCATTATATACAGTGTTCAAAAGGTCATGCCTCAGGATTGGATAGTAATTATCTCTAGACTGAATGCTGGTCTGGTCTTAAACAAGATGTAGGATTGAATGGTAGTCTTGTCCTACCTAACCAGACATAAGAAGACCAAAATAATTGCATAACAAAAATAAATCTTAATTATACTGATAGGGATGTAAAATATCCAACAAGGTAAAATTCAGTGTCTGACATCTGATGAAGCACTTCTGGGTATATAGAAAAGCAAGAAGAAACATTCCATCATGAAGAAAAATATTAACTGAAGAAAACAACCTAGAACTGACACAGATGTTAAAATTAGCAGAGAAGCACATTAAACTGTATTCCACATATTCAAGATGTTAGAAATAAGATACTTAAGAATCAAATTAAACTTAGAGATAGAAACTATATCTGAGATTTAAAAAATGCAATGGGTAGGATTAATAGCATAAAAAATTAGTAAACTTGAAGATATGACAATAAAAATGATCTAAAATTAAAAAGGGAAATAAAAATAAAGATTGTAAAGAATCAATGGATTATGGGACAACTTTGAATGCCTAATAAATGAGTAATTATTGTACTGTACAAGCTGGGAGAAAAGGACATATATAAACCATCTCATAAAATATGCTGAAATTACTGACATGGAAATAATAACAAGAAAATCAATATTGGTTATAATAGTCAGAAACAACTTTATGAAGTAGATTTGTGTTTTCAGTAAATCTTCAGAATTGGTAATATTGACTGGGGAGAAGGAAATCTTAAAATAGCAGCAGTGAAAAGGCAAAGAAGAGAAAAGGAGGGAGGAAGGAGGGATGGCAAATGGTAACCAACATGGCACAAAGATAAAAAGTTTAAAGGATCTTGAATATGAAAAGGAAAAGGCAATAAAAGTTAACAGTAATTTCAATACAATAGGGGAAGCTGCTGAAAGACTGCAAGCAGGCATGGAGAGCAGAGATATAGTGAAAAAACCCAGCCATCTGAACTACAATTCTATTTTTAAACTAATCTTTGGGAACACATATGGGGGGTTATAACTCAAATTAACTTTAAACAAAATTTGGAAATAATGAAGCTCAAGAAGTAGATGATATTGTACACATAGTTATGAGTGACTTGTTTGAATATCTAGGAAAATGTACAATAATGCTCTAACTACACTACAGGCATGGAGAAATGTAGTGTATATCATTTTACAAGAGATATTCTTTAAAATCTATATATATAATAGATTATGCTAAACATTATATATATACAAGCTAATGAATTTCAAAATGTTAGTATCTCCAAATCTGACCTTTCCTCAACTCCATTCATAAGCACTCTAACTAGGTAGTTAAGTACATGAGTTCTAGAGCCAGAAAACATGAGTTTAAATGCTGATGACACCATTACTGGCTGCGTGACTGGACTAATAATTCAGCTTGCCTCGTCATTTTCTTTATCTTTAAGATGAGAATTATGGTAGCACCTACACCATTATGAATGTTGTAAGGCTTAAGAGTTGATACACGTGAAAAGACTCAGAACAGTGCCACTCACACAGTAAAAGCTTAATAAGCATTAGTTGTCGCTACTATCAAAAACTGCCTGACTTGAAAGCTGCTCTGTGTAAGAATATTTTTATAAAGAACATCACATGCAAGAATGGTTGCATAAGACTATACAAGAACTGAATAAATCCTATCACTACTTTATAAAGTGTATTTATATTAAAAAAAGAAAAAAGTTTACTATAAAATAGTATGCCTTGTTACATCAGCAGCACCATCAAATATTTCATGTTTATTCTATCTCCTTTGCTAACAGAAGAAATGCCTCAGCAAGTAGTGAGACTCTTAGCAACCAAGCAAGACCTATTTCAAAACAAAACAAAACAAAAAAATAGCTTGAGGTATAGCTCAGAGGTAGAATGCCCCTGGGTTCAATCCTTGGTACCAAAAATAATAATATAATGATGATGATGATGAATAAATAAATACTTTGAACAATCTTTCATGTTTAAAAACACAGCAGCTTAGTATTCAGGGAAATTCCTTCCATTCTAGAACATCTAAAAATAGTAAGTAAATTTAAAACAAAAATAGATTTCAATGCATGAGGGAGTTAGCAAAAGTACATTAAATAATCTTAGATGCCCGGAAGGAAAATTAGAATCCAGGGAAGAAATAAAATATGGGAGATGATATCCACCCAGGAAGCATCTCACTATTGCTAGTGGCCTAGAGCCTGTGTGTGGAAAGCTGTCAATGTAAGAGTCAAAAGGCAGATCTGAAGAGTTCAGAGCAGGGGAAGAAGTCCAATAAAAAAAAACTGCAGGAAGCTTCAGCTAGCTATACCCTAAGATTACATAGGAGAATTTTAAAACACAGATCGGCCCCCCTCTTAGACCAATTAAATCATCATCTCTGTTGAAGGAGTTTAAGCATTGGTTCTGTCTTCACAAAAAGATCAAACAGGCCAGGTGTGGTGGCACAAGCTTGTAATCCCAGTACTTGGGAGGCTGAGACCAGAGGATTTGGGTTCACGGCCAGCCTCAGCTACTTAGGGCCTCTGCAACTTAGTGAGACCCTGTTTCAAAATAAAGAATAAATAATAGGGCTGGGGTGTAGCTCCAAGGTACAATTCCCCTGGGTCCCATCCTCAATACCCAAAAAAAAAAAAGAGCAAACAGGATAATACATGCAGCAGGTTTTTATTCTTTTCCCTACCTAGTACACATAAGCATATACTAAGACAGTGACTATTTAAGTTCTCAAGACAAAAATACAAACTCATAATTAGAATAAGAACTTGATTATATATAATAAAATATATTTTGATAAATTAAAAAGGAAATCAATCCAGTATGACCAACTTTAAAATTTAAATATCCATGGACATGCTATCATCTATTTTACAATAGAGGATGTGGCTTCCTAAATACTAGCCAGAGGCTTTAACAAAATATTAATATAGTTGATTCTAATTCAAAATTTAAATGGTAATCAGAAATTGCAGAGAAGCATTATGAAATCTACCTTACCAATAAGAGCAAATCTATTTTAAACTAAGCTGGAACTTACTAGTTCTTTCCTATTTTTTTTCTTACTGGAGACAGTGAGACTGTGGAAGCAGTTTCCTCTTCCAACTTTTCAAAAGCGGGTTTTGTCTTAGAAACAAAACTTAGGAGAATGTCATGGCTCAGTCATTAATTCATTTCCAGTGGAACAATGACTATATGAAGATCTAAAAGGCATTCATATATAAGATAATACTGATACGTGATCTACCAAGAAGCAAATAAAATATTCAAAGCTGTAAATGTGTTTTTAAAACTTTATTGCTATTACTTTTGAATTTCCTCAATTTTGAAATTATCATTTCAAACTTACACACACTGTCCAAGTAACCTAATGCCATAGAGATTGTGATTACACATAGAATTTTAATAAGGACCTTCTCATTATAGATTATAATAACATCAGCTTACAGATTCAGCATACTATTTATGAATACCAATGTGGTAGCAGGCTAATTCTCTATAACAAGGTAAATTTAATATTAATTTGAAATTTAATTTTTAATTAGCTACTATTAACCTAATGTTAAAGCCTACTTCATACTATACATTTCTTTCCTAATTTTCATCCTTAGGTTTCTATTTGATTAATTTACATTTTAATCGTATCCTAGTCTCTAAAGCACTGTTTCTCAAAATTTAGTGTTCATATTGATCCTTCAGAATCTTTTTAAACTGCAGCTTCTGGATGAAAATGTTGGGAGTGCAGGCTAAGATGAGGCCAATACTGCTAATCCATGAACCATACTTTGAATAGCAAGGGCCTGAGTACCAGCAACCTCAGAACAACTACCTGGGAAAGTAAAAGATTGGTTTTTGAAGCCGGGCATGGTGGTACACACTTGTAATTCCAGTACTTGGGAGGCTGAGACAGGAGGATCCACGTTGGCAGCCAGCCTCAGCTACTTAGTGAGGCCCTCTGCAACTTAGTGAGACCCTATTTCAAAATAAAGAATAAAAAATAGGACTGGGGCATATCCCGGAGGTAAATACCCCTGGATTCACTCCCCAGTACCAAAAAAAAAGATAAGTTTTTGAGGCAAAAAAAAAAAAAAGAACCTGTGCTAATTTGAAACTAATGAGGTCAAGCATATATAATTGTTTTAAATAAACTTCAAACACTTAAATGAATTTAAAATAATGGTACAAAAATAACATTTACATATAATTATGCCACAAACATCATTAGCTTACAACATCTTTAATAATGCAGCTCAAGTTATAGACTAAATCATCCAAGCACCAATTCTATCTTAGAGGAATGAGCAAAACGGCATCTAAAATTTCACTCAGTTATTCTACATTCAAACACTTTAAATACTACTTTGAGTCTATAGCATGTTTCTGGGTAGCAAAGGGAAACAGGTGTCTTATTAAGGGTTACTCCAAAAACATGGATTTGTCATTTTAAGTATGAATGATGTGAAAAGATTATGAATCATTCTTTTAAACATAACATAGCTGGGCATGGTGGCATACACCTGTAATACAAGTACTTGGGAAGCTGAGACAGGAAGATCACAGGTTCCAGACCAGCCTCAGCAACTAAGTGAGGCCCTATTTCAACATAAAAAATAAAAAGGGCTTAGAGTATAGTGGAGGTAGAACACCCCTATCTTCACCTTCCATTACTACAAAGTAAATAAATAAATAGATAAGTAAATAAATAAATGAGTAATACAACTGAATGTTACAATGACACAGGAAACAGAATGGCACATTTTAGAAATTCTAACATATGTGAAAAGAAGTTTTTTAAAAATCAAACTGAAGATCAGGACATATAAAGAAAGAGAAACGTCAGGAATAAAGTCCACAAGAAGTTCATTAGCTCCAGCTTTGTACCATGTGTAGAAGTGAACCAATATGTAAGTACAGAGTGAGTATCCGTAATGCAAAAATCTGAAGTCTGAAATGCTCCCATATTCAAAATCCTTTAAAGTCAGCATGATGTCAAAAGTGGAAAATTCCACATTTGATCTCATAAGACAGGTCAAATCAAAGCACAGGTTCACTAAAAACAATGTATAAAATTACCTTTAGGCTATTTGCGTAAGTTGTATATGAAACATAAATTTCATTCAACTTGGGTCCCATCCCCAAGATATCTGATCATGTATAGGCAAAAATTCCAAAATCTGAAGAAAAAAGTCCAAAACACTTCTAGTCCCAAGCATTTTGGATAATGTATACTCAACCTGTGTACAATCTGAGAAGACAGCAAGCTGATTATTATGAATTTCTGATAAATAATTGTTTCAGTTTCTTCAACAGAAGGGAAAAAAAGGCCTGAAAAAGTCAGGGAACTGGTTATTAACATGCTAAGAACAGTAGTTTTCAAAATGTAATCCCTCAACCAGCAGTGGGTTTCAAACTTCAGCATGTATTAGAATCACCAGGAGGGCTTATTTAAAAAAAAAAAAAAAAATGAAGAATTTCAAAATCAGGTTAGTAGGGCCCAGAACTTTCATTCTATAAGCTCTTAATACTGCTTAGGTACTGGTCTAAGACCACAATGAAAACCACTGCATTAAAACTAATGATGATATCTGTTAAATACCTACTAACCCTACTATCCAGCTATGGGTCCATGACAGCCCTTATCAACTTCTCACTCCAAGTTATCTAAATCCACACTGATTACCTCCTGACCTAGAAGTGTGTGTCCTGTATAGTTCTGGGGTGGCATTATGCCTTTGAGTTCCTGGAATTCAATCATTCTAGGGCCTTCATTTTCCCACCCTCATATCTTCACCTTATTCTACTGGCTCCTTCTGATGTTTTCCAATGAACAAATTTAAGTCTTTCCACCCCAACTCCCAACCCCCCAAAAAACTCCTCCTCCTCTAACCTGTATCTATGTCTAGTTAATAGTGTTGCTCACCACCCCACTACTTATATAACATCTTTAAAAGGTAATCTGTCCATTTGTTTTTATCTTGAATAATTACTCCATAATACACAATATTTGGTCTTCCATACTTACCACTCAAACTGTTCTTAACAAACTACAAATGACCTCTTAACTAGCAAATATGATGAGTACTTTTCTGACTTTACCTTATCTGAATATAATTCTTGGCACCATTAATCATTCCCTCTTTAACATATTCTTCCTGGTTTTCGAGATAATGCACTCTCCAGTTCTCATAACTTCCTGGCAACTTCTCAGCCTTCTTCAGTGGTTTCTGTTTTCTATGGCCTTCTGCTCTCTTTCCTCAAATTCCCTAGATGATCTCATCTACTTTCATGGCTCTATCAGTTTACACAAGTATGACATCCATTATCAACCTCAATTCTTTCTCTCTCTCCTAAACCTTAAATTGCCAAGGGTCTTAAATGCCAAATATCAAAAATTGAACTTATTCCCCCTGATACAGCTTTCATACCCATATTCCTATGATGGTGAATTCATCAGATTCCTTGTCAACTTTTTTTTTTTTTAATCATATCCCCACCTCTCCATTGCTTTTAAACATAATACCAACAGTTATTCATTATCTCTTCCTAAAACTAGTACTTTTTTTTTTTTTTTTTTTGCGGTACTGGGGATTGAACTCAGGGGCATTCTACCTCCAAGCTACACCCCCAGCCCTATTTTTTTATTCTTTATTTTGAAACCGAGTCTCACTAAGTTGCGGAGTGCTGGCCGTGAACCCGGATCCTCCGGTCTCAGCCTCCCAAATGCTGGGATTACAAGCGTGCGCCACCACGCCCGGCTATAAAACTAGTACTTTCATAGCCTTGATCACAAGGTCTTATTTTAGAGTACCTCCAAACCAAAATTCCTTCATCACTACTACAAGAATTATCTTTTTAAGATGCAGATATGTAGTATCACACACAATTGTACATAGTCCTTCATTATCTTCACATCTCCTCCAAAATAAATTCCAAACACTTTACAGTATTCTAGATTTTCCTAAATGCCTTTGATTTATACCTTCCCAGATGCACCTCACATTAACTCCAATACAAGCAGGTACACAGAAAAGGCCCTACTACTTGAAATTCCCTAAATTCATGATAATTTCACCTTTGTGAATCATATTCTTACCATTTTGGATTCTCCATACAACTTTATCCTCCACCACCACCACCCACACACACACACACATTCCAGATCCAAGCTGTATCTTTCATCAACATGCCAAACACTTTTCATTAGTCAAGACTAAATTCAGTTAATTACCTTACTATGAAGACTTTCCATTTCCTGCCATGCATATACAGGAACTTCTTATCAGGTCTAAGTAGCTCTATGATAGCATTCACTATTGTTAGTTCTGAATATATGTCTCTCTCACTAAACAGTCCCGGAACAGAATGAATTACCTTCACTTTAAGATTGCCCTAACCTGTAAGAGTATATTTGTATTATATTGTAGTATAATATAATACAAAACGGGGTATACCCTATCCTCCTGGATCAGTTTGCCTTTAAGTCAATATTTTGCAGAGACAGGTAATTTGTAACTAACTACCTCTAAGTTACTAAAGTTAACTGTTACAATATTTTATTTTTACAAAATAACCTTTTTTTTAAGTTAATATGTGCATCATAGGAAGCAAAAACACAAGAAGCAAAGAACAAAATCATCCAGTCACAAGTAACTTAGTTGGCCGTGGCCTTCCAATTCCTGTGCTTACATACACAACATCTCATTTGTATGATCAAGATCATAGTATATATTATGCTTTTCCACACATGAATATTCACCAATTCAAAATCCCAAAGCTATAAGAGTATTTTGAAAACCAAGGATATAGTGCACCAACTCAATGTGTTACAAAAAATTGCAATCCTGCCTTTCTTTGGGACAGAAATTTCACTGAAGACAAAAATAGGGACAGGCCTTTAGATAGACATTATGCCAGAATTAAAATACTGCTTTTTCTTAATGCTCAATTTAAAATGAGACATAAAGCTAAGAGTATACCAAGCATATTTCTAAGAGTTACCAGATCTCTACTTCTAAATTTTAGCTTGAAAGCATGTTCCCAGTGAATTAAGGCATTACCCTGGGATGCACACACACATAGCAATGGCTCACATCGAAATGTAAATCTGAGGAACACTTGCTTCCATCTCTGTGTACTTCCTTCTGCCCCTCTGTTGCCAGCCCGATGAACCAGTCCTGATACACACTGCCCAGAGGGGTGACAATTCCATGCCTGAGATGCACCTTTCTTAACAATTATAACAAAAAGGTTTTTACAAGTTGGCTAACTAGCTAGCTCTACTTTTTACCATTCACTGTCACCTCAGGACATCTAGGGAGCTAGGGTTAGAGTTAGGGTTACGGCTAGGGTTAGTGCTAGGGGTTAAGGGTTCGGGTTAGGGTTAGGGCCAGGGTTAGGGCTAATTTCAATATATATACATATATATTCCACCCATCCATGACACAGCATGAAAGTCCACTCCAGATGCTGACACCATGCTCCTGTAATTCCTAGGCTCCAGAATTGTGATCTAAAAAATCTACTATGGTTTAAACCCGGGCATGGTGGCCTACGCTTGTAATCCCAGCATTCGGGAGGCTGAGACCGGAGGATACAGGTTCACCGCCAGCCTCAGCTACCTAGTGAGGCACTCCGCAACTTAGTGAGACTCGGTTTCAAAATAAATAAAAAATAGGGCTGGGGGTATAGCTCCAAGGTAGAATGCCCCTGAGTTCAATCCCCAGTACCGCAAAAATAAATAAATAAATAAATAAATAAATAAATAAATAAATAAACAAACTACTATTGTTTAAAAATTATTCAGTCTATAGTATTCTGTTGTAACACCAGAAAAGGGACCACAACAATAACCAAACGAAACAGAATAGATTTCATTTTTTATTTTTTTTTTATTTTTTATATTTTTTATTGGTGCATCGTACTCATATATCTTTGTGAGGTACAAGCTGGTGGAGGCATACATGCGCACAGCACTCATTTACCCTTCCCCAATTCCCACCCCATTCCCTCCCCCTCCCTCCTTCTAATATTCCAATTGAGCTAATAATTCTTGGTTGACTCTTACTTCATTAGAAAGATGTTGCTCTACTGTCATCCTGAGTGCATCATTTCTTTTTTTTTTTTTTATTTTTTTATTTTAGTAATTCGTGGAATATAGCATACATCTTTGTTAAGTACGAGTTGTTAACAACATATTTGCACACAATTCTCATTTGACCCCTTCCCAAATTCCACCCCAATCTCCTCCCCTTCCCTCCCCCTCAGGTTCACTTCGGTGAGTGACCTTGATATGATTGTGTAATTACATCATGTGCTTTAGGGCGTCCCTCTACCCCCTGCATCCACTACAATTAAATCAACTTCATTGCTTATCGAGGATCACTCCTTTTTATCTGGAGACCCTCCTATGCCCCATCTTCTCCCTAGCATACACATATTAGGGAGAACATATGCTTCTTAACTCTTTGTGACTGACTAATCTCACTTAACATAATGTTTTCCAGTTGCATCCATTTCCCTGCAAATAACATGATTTTATTCTTCTTTATGGCTGAGTAAAATTCCATTGTGTACATATCCCATAGTTTTGTAATCCATTCATCTGTGGTTGGACATCTTGGCTGCTTCCA
>PVLC010015480.1:0-37264 GCA_004027655.1 Graphiurus murinus | reverse complement strand
CAGTTACACTTCAGATAGAGGTTTAATATCTAGGATATACAAAGAACTCAAGAAAATCGCAACTAAGAAAGCAAATAACCCAATCAAAAAATGGGCAAAGGATCTAAATAGACACTTCACAAAAGAAGAAATTCAAATGGCCAATAAATGTATGAGGAAATGTTCCACATCATTGGCAATCAGGGAGATGCAAATCAAACATTGCCCTTTATTTAATTCATTATGTCCAATGGGTGGAAGTGAGTGGGTATTGAGATCTGTCCTACAGGGGTTTCTCACATTCAATGAAATGACATGTTTATGAACACTAGATTTTTAATTCCTCTAGAGAAGTTAACCCTATTGTACTTAGTAGATAAGTAAAATGGTGAATACATGAAGACAAGAAGGAGAGATGGAAATGCAGAAAAAATATGTGATATGCAAATCTATTTAAAAATCTGGGTAGGTTTGGCTTACAAAACTGTAGACCTGTGAGTTATGTTAACCAAGAAGCACAGAGAAATTCTGTCAAAGGGAAAAGAATTAGTTCTTTAGAGTGGCAGATTGCAGACCTATGACAAGAAGTTCAATGTTGCTTTCCAGAACAGAATAGTGACTCCCCCATTACTAGAAGTGTTCAGTGAAAGAACTGGAATCTGAAGAGCGTATCCATCATTGGGGTGAGCTCAAAGATTCTTCAGAATGTCTCAATTAAAATGTTGCGTTTCTCTTTTTAAAATCTGTATTTAATATTCTCCAAATTTGTCTCTACCTTCCACAAATAATCAGAATGTTCAAAAAGTTCTACATTCATCTTTATAACTGCATGTATTCCTATTTTCTTATTTAACAAAATTGCTCCAGACCAAATTTCTTTCATTTAAATTCTTTTGTTTGTGATAACCTTGTAGAATTGGAGGATTTTCATAATGAAAAAAAAATTTAGTCTCCTATGAAACTCACTTGAAAAATGTCATGATTTAGTATAGGTTCCCAAATTTGAGAAAAATTACTCAGTTCCTCCAGAGCACATCCATAGCTCCCTTAATTTTATTGAACACACCACAATTGCACCTGACACTACCACAGATCTCACCCTATCAGTCCAGCATAACTTGGCGGGAGCAGTATCACCTACTTTGGGAATCTAGGAGAGTCATACACAGTACTAGATTTTTCTTTGTTTGGAAGGGCACATACATACAAAACATATGACTATAATTCTTACCCAAAAGTTATCTTTTATGATCACCTTTCATTATTATTTATTTATTTATTTATGTTGATTTTGAAGTCTGATTTTAATTTATTTACTTTCCATGTTATTTCATTTATGCTCAACATGTATTTTCCATAGAAATAAAAAAAATCGCAACATTCCCACAGACCTAGATAATGATCAATAGCTCACCAATCTTCTGATAGAAATTGTAACATGTTATTAATAAATCCCCTACTGGGTCCTTAAACGTAACGCAGTTTTGTTTTCTAAAGTTTAATGAAAATATCACAAATTTGACTTTCTTTTTGAAGTATCATTAGGTTTACATGTAAGTCTATCAATGGTTCTAATGAGAAAATTGTGAGGGAAACAAAATATCATTTATTCCACTGTTACAAAAAATACAATTTTGTATCTATATATTTTGTTATATCCAATATAAAGAGTTTTGGGACCTGAACTCCATCTAAAGCCAGGAATGTGATCTTCTGTAGAATCTCGGACTTTCTTTTGCTTTGCCCTCTCGTTTTCTAAACTAAAAAATTATATTGTTAGTTGATATATTTTTAATTTAGAGATAAAATTGTACCCTCAGTGTGGCCTGGCTTTTCATTTGAAATAGACAGATATGACACTAGAATATTTGATTTTGAGGAAAGTGGCAGTTGTATTATATCTTTCTTCCTGAATGTGTAATTAAAGATTTGCTCAACCCTAGAATCCCATGTATACTTGAATTCTTCTGAATATGTAGGAAACTATCATGGAACATTTTTGTTTATTTGGGATTTCCGCATGCTCTCGTCCGTTTAGAAGCCTTTGTGATGTTCTGTGGTAATCCCAAAACATCCCTCTGTGAATGTGACTTGGCCCAGATCTTCATCTCTTTGGAGAGTACCTCTTGTTTTAGCTGTGGGCTATCTAATCAGGACCATATATTTTACATAATTAGTAAAATTATTTCTAAACTTCTCATTGCTGTCAGGTTTAGAGAACGGATCACATAAGTTATTTTTTGAGAATACAGCTATTTTTATTTAAGGGATGTGAAAATAAGTGGATTTTGAGAACCTTTTACTAGTAAATGAAATGTTTATATAAAAATAGGAGAAAATACTGAAGAAATCTGGAGGAAAATATTTGAAAATCAAATGGGATTCTTGAAGAGATAGATAATTTAATTCCGTTAGTTGGATCTCTAGCAGTGATTTCCTCCTATCTTCTATCTTCCTACTAATACAAACTGGTTTTTTTTGGTGGGGGGGGAGATTGTTGATGAGCATATGCTGAGAACTGGTGAATCCTATCATAAATTTCAGGACTTTTTTGCCTCTAATTCAATCATCAAAATCCATTTCTTCTTTAGAGATTAGAGTTGACCACCTGACTCAGTTCAATCTAATGAGAAGTTAAGAAATTCTTCCAGGGAATTGATAAAAGTCAAATTTAAAGGGGTCCCCATACCTTTCTGTTCCTTCTTTGGCGACATAATGCCCAGAGTCCTGACATGTACCTTGCGAACACTGGGAAAATGGACAGACGTACAAAGAAGGGGAGAGTTGAGGTGGAGAAAAAGAAGGAAGAAGGTCTACACAGCAGGCACATATGTGGAGGAGGAAGAAGGGGGTTAGGCAGGTAAGTTGTGATTGTTGCATGCACATAAGAGCTTGTACGTTTAAGATAGGGGAGCCAGTTGTGTGGTGTGCTCACAGTAAAAAGTGGAGACAAGTTAGAGGCATGGTATTCAATGCAGAATGATATAATGCTAATAATAAAGAATTATGAGTATTGAAGGGAATGGTTATATTGACAAACTGAAACTCCTTATCTAGTGATAAAGGAAAGGACATCAGAGTGTGGGTAATGATTCCTCCTGGGAGACCTTGGTCAGACTGAACCTTACTGCTCCCACTGTTGCATTCATACTTGCACTGGTAATAGGTAAGGGGTGTGGAGCTATGGCCAGTAATAAGGGGGGGGGAGGGTCACAGCAGCATACCACATGAGGTTAATACATGGCCCCAAGAATCCCCCCTATAAAAAAAAACCCCATGGTTTCCATTCTGAGGAAAAAGGCTCTGCTATTTTGTGTACGTAGAACTGGTCTCTGCCATGCCACAGTCATGTCCTCAGTGTGGTGCTTATCCCAGAATAATCCTACCATTTATTGATATGTTTGACAACATGGAGTCATATCCATACAATAGGATTCTTTCAGACAATTCCCTATAAGAAAAAACAAATTTTCTATTGGTCATATGGTATGATTCTCATGAAAATCACTGAAGTATCTATGAGTAATGATCAAATGAAAAATAAATCTCTCAGAAGAACAAATCTCAATATCTACTCCTAGATTTAGGCAAGCAAGAGTAAACTCTTTACTTGAAAAATAAAATGGATAAGATCAACATATTACTCAAGGACATTTGGAGAAATAGCAGTGTTTGTTTTTGGATATTCTAGGAAGCAAAAATTTTAACCTTTTTTTCATAGGCATCAGCTGAACAAAAATATGTGTGGCTGTGTGTGTGTGTGTTATTTGTTATATTTATTGGAAGATTATCTCTGAAGAGCTAGGCTCAAGTTGCTTTGTTTGAGGTAATAGAAAGATACCAAATCAAGCATTTAAAAAAGCGATGGCTTAAATATGTATTGTTTTTCTCTAATGCAAAATAAATCTTAAATCTGTAGTCCACTGTATAATTTAAAAGAAAACTCTAACAGTTGTTTCTTATTCACTCTTGGCTTATGAGATGTTAATAGATAAGACATTATAAATTCCTTGGACAGTATTTTGTTTCAGGTGACTAACACGATCAGCCAGTTTCAAACTGTCAAATACTATGCTCTTCCATGTTTGGTTATTGTGCGGTTCTTCTCAACACATAAGGGGAGGTACACAATATTGAAGTCAATTTTTAAGTGAGTACTATATTTTACAAATCAATAAAATCTCTTAAAAGTCCAGGTGTGGTGGTGCATGCCTGTATCCTATTAATTGGGAGGCTGAGACAGGAGGATCACAGGTCCAAGACCAACCTCAGCAACTTAGCAATGACCTAAGAAATTTAGTAAGACCCTGTTTTAAAATAAAAAGTAAAATAAGGCTGAGGGGTAGCTTAGAGTTAGAAAGTTCATGGGTTCTATCCCTAGTACTCCCTTAAAAACATCTCTTAAATATAGGAGATTAAGTCACAACTATTTCACTTATGATATAGGACAGAGGGCATAGCTCATTAAGTCTATTCTAAATATACTTTTATAAAAATAAATTAGAGAACTTGCTCCATAATTTTCTGAAGATTTATAAATACCATGACCCAGAGACTCAGCTAAATCATTTTGTTCCAATGAGTGAGAGAACATTTCCAGAAATTTCAGGCTTGTCAAAAACATTAGTCACCTATTTAAAAATCCATTACCATGAAATGTAACTTTTGAAGAAGAAATAACATTTGTCAGCATAACTTGTACACATTAAATGTTCACCTAAAAAAGCTGTTGTCTTAATACAATGACATATGTTAGGAATAATATCATTGTTTTGTTTTTAAAGCTTTGAATTGTTTATTAGAAATCCAATCCAATTTATTTGCGAAGATTCTTTCTTTTAAAAGAAATGTATATTGGAGGCCACAATTTAATTTGTGAAATAAAATTCTTTGTCTTTTAAAACACACATCAAGACAAGTATCACAGTATCCAGAGATCAAGGGTATGTCTTAGATGGCTTCAACTCTGGTTAACTCTAGTTCTATGTCCTGTGGGTAAGGGTTTTGGTTCTGAGGAGCAATCCTGAGATCCTGACTTGCCTGATGTTCTGTTAATTAAACAGTCAAGTGGATGAAGCAGGTGTGTTTATCATCTTTGTCTATTCTCCTTAAATGACAATCAAGTACTTGCCTTTACTTTGTGAGTTTTCATAGGTTATTCTTTACTTATCATAAATATGAGCTCTAAAATGCACTTATTTAATGGATTCATTCTGGTATATGCTATGTGTTTAAAGAATCTTTTCTATACCTCCAACATTAGAGTTTCAATTAGCATAGTAAACAGCATAATGAAAAAGGTGTAATGAAATAGGTCATAATAGCTTTTCACAGACATGCCAAATAGATGGATAATGATTGCATTTTCTTTCTCATCCTTGTTTTAAATCACATGTCTATCTCAATAAATACTGAGTAATAGGTCTCAGACCCGCAGTCCAAATCTAATTTCTCTGTGAGATTTGAAAAGCTTGTGTATTTTTATGTGTGGAATTTTTAAAAAGTACTGCTCTGCCAAGAATTTTGTTTATATAATAGCATAGGCTACGGCACTTAATAAAAAGTGGGTGTGGGGGTGGGGAATAGAATAAAATTAGGATTCGACTGCAGGATGATTTGTGTTTGTTTTGAGTATATTAGCACATTGTCAGAAATGACAATCCATGATTTTTTTTTTTCAGTACTAATGAATTTGAGATTTGATATTTCTTCAGCACCTTGCAGTTTATATAATAACCCCCTTCTCCCTGGACATATTCTCTTAGATAATTCTTACAATAATTTCTTAAAAAGACAGAACAGATGTCCTTGCCCCTATACTACATGGAAGGAAATTAAAGAGAGAGGGGAAGGAACTGACCCCAGCCCACGAGTTGGAGCAGAGCAAGGTCTCTGCCTGCTAGTTCACCGCTCTCCTTGCACACTGCTTCCTTCCTTGCTGATGAAATGCATTTCAATACATCCTGTTCTGATTGTGACCCTGCAAAAGAACAGAGGGAGACACACTAGATGTGAAACTCCAAAAATAAAGTGTGCATTATTTATTTTTCTATCAGGTACGCTATGTTCTTGTCTCTCACTTCTAAAACAATTCAAACAAGGCAGATGAGATCCCCCTTGGAACCTCTCAGATTCCTTTGAAGAGTTTAGTAGGCACTAGAGAAAGTTTTTTTTTTTTTTTAATACTGTGAAAAATTCTGTTTGGTTTCAGAATTTATATAGTCTTAGAAATTGGACTGGTGAATACTCCAATTCTTGGCTTTTTTGCTATGCTGGAGATTAAAGTCAGGGCCCTGTATACACTAGGTTCTTCATGTTTTAATGTTACCTAAATCAATATGCCACTTACAAGTGTGCTCATTTTAATGAGTGGTTTTCTTATTTTCTCTCCCTTTTGAGACAATTTAATCAAATTAATATTTCCTAAACTTATAAAAAAGAAATAGATTATCACTTTTGATTGGAAAGATTTTTAACTACAATTTACATTTCTTTTATAGATTTTAGTTCATAGATTTTTAGTTTATTAGTTTTACCACTCTGCTTAGATTAAGTTTGTTATTTTTATGTTCTTAGATTTTGATATATTCTGTCAGTTTTCAGATTTTATTTGTATACTTTGTCTACAATATTATTTTTATTTTGCTGTACTGAGGATTGGACCCAGACACATTCTACCTCTGAGCTACACCCATTATCCTGTTTTATTTATTTATTTATTTTTTATTGGTGCATTGTAATCATACATCTTTGTTAGGGACAAACTGGTAAAGGCATATATCTCTCATTTAACTCTTCCCCAATTCCCAATTCCCACCCCACTCCCTCACCCTCCTTCCTTCTCAAGTTCAGTTTAATGATTGAATTTTATATGTTTGTGAAAGTAATTATGTGCATTAGGGTGTCCCGCCCTCCATCATCTTCAGTTAAGTCACTTTCTTTGCTCATCTAAGGTGTCTTCTTCTTCGTCTAGAGTCCCTCTTATGACTGACCCACTTTCTCCCTAGCTTCCACATATTTCGGAGAGCATATAATTTTTTACTTTGTGTGACTGACTTAGCATAATGTTTTCCAGTTCCATCCATTTCCCTGCAAATGACATGATTTTGTTCTTCTTTATGGCTGAGTAAAATTCCATTGTGTACATATCCCATAGTTTTGTAATCCATTCATCTGTTGATGGACATCTTGGCTGTTTCCATAGTTTGGCAATTGTGAATTGTGCAGCTATAAACATAGATACATGGAAACCAAACGATTTTTTTATTCTTTATTTTGAAACAGGGTCTCACTAAGTTGTGCAGGACCTCACTAAGTAGTTGAGGCTGGCTGTAAACCTGCAATCCTCCTGTCTCAGCCTCTCAAGTACTGGGATTACAAGCGTGAGCCACCATGCCCGGCTTACAATATTAATTTAAAAATTTTTCTTTACCTCATCTTTTTATGTTTCTTTACTGATCTTTCATTAGACTTTAAGAAATTTTCTGTGTAAACAGCCAAGATGTCCATCGACAGATGAATGGATTACAAAACTATGGGATATGTACACGGTGGAATTTTACTCAGCCATAAAGAAGAACAAAATCATGTTATTTGCAGGGAAATGGATGCAACCAGAAAACATTATGTTAAGTGAGATTAGTCAGACACAGAGAGTAAAAAAGCTTATGTTCTCCCTAATATGCGGATGCTAGGGAGAAGATGAAGCATAAGAGGGACTCCAGATGAAAAAGGAGAAACCCTAGATAAGCAAAGAAGTTGACTTAACTGAAGGGGATGGATGGGGGCGGGGGGATGACACCCTAATGCACATGATGTACTTTCACAAATATACCAAAGTCAATCATGAAACTGAACTTGAGAAGGAGGGAGGGCGAGGGAGTAGGGTGGGAATTGGGGAAGGGGTTAAATGAGAAATGTGTGCATATATGCCTTTATCAGCTTGTACCTAACAAAGATATATGATTACAATGCATCAATTAATAAAAAAGGAGTTTTCTATTATTGTTAATCTTCTTAAAAAGCCAAAGTGATGACCTTTAAAGGTAAATTATTTTAATTAAGTCTATGCTATACCCGAATGCATACATGCATATTTAATTCACTAATGAATTTATTGAGTATACATTTTATTTAAAATAATCTTGAAACCTTAGAAACTATTCCATTTTTCCATTTTTTCATATCTTTTTAAATTTTGAAATAGTGTCTTCCTATGTTTCTGAGACTGGTCTTGAACCTGCAATCCTCAGCCTTCCAAGTACTGCCATTAACACCACAAGGCATGGGTCCTCTAGAAGCTTTTTAAGTTTTTTGTACTTTTAGTTGAAAATTTTACTAAAATGCTTCTGATTCTGCTTCATATTTCAATAGCCATTTCTAACAATTAGATGAAAGTTAATTAGAATAGGCTTCTCTGACCTGGAAATTTGCAAACTTTTAACAATATAAATAGCAGATTTGTTACCAGGACCATGCTTTTCTTGAATTATTTTTCCCCACAACTTATGTTAGTAATATTTGTCTACTTAATTATCTCTATTACCACCAAAGTATGGAGTTCTAACATCTGATTCATTCTGCATTTTTTTAAAAAAAATTATTTGCTTTATATCTTGTAGGGAGTTACTAATATTTATATATGTTCAATTGAACTGTTTCCTCTTTTGATGTGATAATGGTTTGGTTTTTAGTTTTGCTTCATTTTTTTCAGTGTAATTTGTGAAGGAGAGTAATTGGGATCATAGCTAAATACTCTGAAATAGAAATGACTTCCTCCTGATTTGTAAGATTTAAAAAAATGTTAAGGATATTAACTCCTTTTTCATTTTCTTTATGTTTTATATTTTATGTACTTCGCTGAAATTTTATTGGTAGTGTTTTGATGTAAAGAAGTATATTTTATGTAATCATACCTTTTATTGTTGTTTAAAGAAATAGCAGCTTATTTCGTTGGGAAATATTAGTTTAAGATTAAATAAACTTGGGCATTTTAGTTATGATTAGAATTTTTGAACAGTTTTAAACACTTCTGCCAATAATAGCATTGGTTATTAGCTTAAAAAGCAAAACTAAATATTTTTACAAACTGCTTATGTTTTTAACTGAGAGAAGTTGTTAAGTAGAAGGAACAATTAATTTAATGTGATAAACTGGGGGTTTTACATTTGTATTGTTTTTTATGAATTCTATATTTTTATGTTACATAAACATTTTCTATTCCAGTTTTATAAATATCATAAGAATTTTCAAGCTATTTTAGGCAGGATATTTAAAGTTTCATTATATAAACACACATATATGGTGTCTATCCATCTATCTACCTATTCTCTATCTATCTATCTATCTATCTATCTATCTATCTATTATCTATCATCATCATCATCTATCATCACCTAAGTTGCCACCATTCTATTCATCCAGAAAGAGAAATTGCTTTTAATAATACGATATGCTTTATTTGTTTAGTTTTCATATATTGAGCTATTTCCCTCAAGACTTTTTATTAAATAACTATCCTTTTTCACATGTTATTATACATCTCACCTGCCATGTACCAAACATTATCTTGGGCTTAAGATGAAGATGATAGTGAAAGAATAAAAGCTCATTTCTCATGGAACTTAGAAAATGGCACATCAGACAAACATGGAAAGAGACGTAGTCAGATATAGTGAACTATCAACACCAGCAGACCCACATGGAACCAGCAGACCGGCTTGGCCCCCGCAGACCCGTGCCAGACTGGTGGACCCACTCCAGGCTGGCTAATCATGCCCACAGCTAGCCACGCCATCTTAACTGAGTGCATTCTGAAGGCTCTGCTAGCACTGTGACATCTAAAGACCTCCCGAAAAGAAACCAGAGAGACCTGATATGGGCAAAAAGGCTTCAGATTTCCATATCATAAGCAAGTGACATCTTGCTACAAATTTGACAGAGATCTAAACAATTGGACACCTTACTGGAAGCAGCAGCAAAACAGCTCACCTCTCTCTCCAGAGCCAGAGTAACCCTCAACCATAAGTTAACAGTGCAGTCTCAGGGATTCCTAGCAAAAGATAGACCTATGAGGTTTGAGACTACTCGGACCACCCACGTAGTGCCTAGATTGGAGTGCAGATGCAGGAGAGGCCCAGAGCTTGCAGGGCACAGAATCATTCTGGGACTTCTGGAGAATGCCCTGTGAATACACTAGACATTTGCCTCCTGTGTAGACAGAGAGACTCAGGCACAGTACCTGTGGAAAGCACGGAGCCCAGGGTGTACAATGGATTCAGCACCAGTGATGCCTGCCACCTGCATAGACAGAGCAGCCCTGTGGAGACTGGAGAGCTCAAAGATTCAAACGTGCGTGGGAGAGGCACCAGTGGCACTTGTTGCCTGCACTGACAGAAAGAAGTCATCACATCAGAGTTCTAATCACCGGAACATGCTCGGAAATTTACTCTAGTGAGCAGTCATTAAACAGTTGAAAATATACGTTCAGACCCAGGCAGACTGCCGAAGCCAAGTCTGCTCTGTACTTGTATTGCAGGGTTGTTGTGTTTTTCTTTTTTCTTTCTTTCTTTCTTTTTTTTTTGTTGTTGCTGTTGTTAGAGTTGTTGTTTTGTTTTAATTTCCTTTTTTTATTTGTTTGGTTGGTCATTTTGTTATCTTTGCTCTCTTCCCCATCACTTTTACTAGCTTCCCCTACACTTTCCTATCTGCTATATTTTCTTCAACCTTTTTTTCCCTCTTTTTTCTTTCTTCTCTTTGTCTTATATTAAATCTATTTCATATCACAACGACTAAATATCTGACATTGACTGCTAGAAGCCCCCTATATTCTCACTATCTGTAAACTCCACCATATATTATCCCATTACACTCAAACCCTCATTCTACTCGATCATATCCTCTACTCTCTCTGCACTCATCACTCCAGCTTCTCACGCCTCATCCAAACTTCACCATTGAATACAACACAACTTTCCCTTGTATATACAAGCTAACACCTCTAAATCCCTACCATTGAGATTGTACCAGAGAGGTGAACTACCAGAAAGAACTTCCCAGACACCAAGGATAAACAAACCACAGCTGATACAAGAAATTGCCCCAAACCACATGCATCGGGGTTTAAAAATGCATAGAGCACAACATGTTCTGCACACACCTCTGAGCAGAATCCCTACAATGGAAGTGACAGATGGGACCCCAGACTTTAACACTTGAAACCCATAAACACCATCACTGAAGCAGACAGAAGGAGCCCCAGAGTAATGGCAACAACCTACAGGTATAACAAGAGTGGGGTGATAATTGACATAGTTTTTTTCAAGGTTGGTCTCAAAGGGTTATTAAAAAACACAACAGAGAACAGAAAATAACCTTATGGTAGAGGCTATTCACTGAAGACTTGTTAAAAAAAGCATATCCTTGCTAGTGTTTGCCAAATATTATGAACCTGAAAATGCAACTGTAAGTATTAAATATCTTTCTATTGCTTCATTTGAACTAGAAATAAATATTTTTTTGAGAGTTACATGGGGAGCTCTTTCTGGTCACTTAAAGATATCCCAATGACATCCAAATTCCCAAATTTCATAAAGAATTTTGAGATGTTTATAAAAATTATCCATAACATTTATGGTAAGCTCAATATTCACTTATATATGAATTTGACATTTACCAACCTATCTATCCTTCTAATTAGGAAAGAGACAGAATTAATAATCTTTCCTTATTTAAAATAGGAAATTGCATATCAAAATAAAATTAATTGTATTTCTATTAGTACTAGAATTATTTTTCTTTCATAATGAAATAACAATCTCTATATTTTTAAATTAATATTTTCATTGACCATGAATTATACCCTTTAAATTGATTTCAGAGCACATTATTTTTGTGGTGTGAGGTAGTGAGTCAAGAATGTAATAGGAAAGAAAGTTTAATCGTCCCACAGAATGTGTCACTGTGGTTCTATCTTTTATTCTAATAATACTGTTTATAGGTTCTCAGTGAAGAATATGTTTAGTGACTGGGTTTTGAGAGGACAAAAATGAAATTATTTTAAATATTTTACATTATGCTATGTGAATTCTGCTCACAAATAATGAGAAGATGACATTTCACATATAGAACAAAACATCCATGGAGAGAAAAACAAAAGATTTGGGGAATCAATAGATTTTAGTTTCATGTAAAACCCTTGCAAAAATGTCTTCCAGGTATGAGTATTATTCAAATAAAAATAATTTTATTTGATCGAGTGTGGTAGTGCATGCCTGTAATCACAGTACTTGGGTAGCTTAGAGAGGATTGAAAATCTGAGGCTAGACTCAGCTACTTAGTGAGACTCTGTTGCAAAATGAGGACTGGGGATGTAGCTTGGAGAATTCCTCTGGGTTCAATCCCCAGCATAATCAATCAATCAATCAATAAATAATTTTATTTGCAACTTATGTAATCCTGTGCATGATTCTCATCCTTTGAAATTTGTTGAGGCTTTCCTATGAGCAAGCATAGAGTTTTTTATGATAAATGCTTAAAGCATGCTTAAAAAACATTATTTTGTTGTTGAGAATGTTCTATTTCAATTAGATCCAGTTTCCTTGTTTTCTTATTGTGTTGTTCTGGTCTTCATCTTTACTAATTACCTGCTCCATTCTTCTCAGTGCATGAGAGAGATACATCAATGTCTTATATTATGATAGATGAAAAATATTTCAGCTGGAGGAATGGGACATTAAACAAATAAACAAACAACAAAAAAACAAACAGCAAGGTTTGGAAAAGGGTCAATAACTACAGATAAGGAAAGTAAAAAGCAGCTGTGAAGAACAGACCCCTGAGACCAATTGACATGAAAAATGCATATCTGTCTACTCCAACTCTCTGATATAAACATAATAAATATTGAATGAAAATAACAGCAGAACACTGCTAAGAGATCTACAAGAAATAGACTATAAGTTGCAGTGCAAAGGGAAAACATATAGAGCTAACATTTAGAATAATGATGGCCTACCTACAAATAAGATATTTTTAGCAGAACTTGAGTTATTAATTCAAGGTATTATAATTATTAGTTCTAGAACTTACACTTTTTTCTGTGCTTTGAAAGTTATTAAATTTATCACTTCTTTTCTTGAACACATTAGCACAATTGAAGTTAAATTCATGGGTGAAAATCCTTTGGTCTTTTTCTTGATTTTTGTCACTGAAAAACATCGAGAGCAAAGCAGCTTTTAACACAGAATTATGGATCATTAAAACAATTATTAAAAATTGAGTAAGAGATTAAAGCATTAAATTAAAAAGTGTAATGTCAGAAAGCAAAACATTGGGGCTCTGCAAGCCACTGGTCGTAGGCAAAAATGCTTCCTCATACATCTTCATCTTTGGAGCTGTAGAATAGGGCTCTGTGCAAACAGAGCCCTAACTCTTTGAAAGATATCCATGCCCAATATCTGTCCTCTTTGTGGAATAGCCACTTAATTGTTCATAAAAGCCATCTAGTTACCTACCTGGAGCATCAAGAAAGAGACATGAACTGATCTATAACAAGGGTATTCTGAAAGAACAATGTGAACCATGTAATAGTCCAAAAATAACAACAGTGGAAAGAAACACACTAGCCATGAGGGAAATGAAAGCTGTATCTCATATTTTAAAATAATGGAGAGAAATAAATTAAAATATTATATAGGAAAATGATAATGTACAAGCTTTTTTACCATATTGAAACTTTCAAAGGATGATATAAATCAAATGTTAAACTCATAAGAGATGATCAGAATATAAGAGAAAATGAAAATAGAACAAATACAACTCAAATCAATTTCAAATGAAAAGTGAAACTATACATACATATGATTTAAACATATACACATGTAGATAAAGTAGAACATGGATAATAATAGAATATAGAAAGAGGGAGTGATAGACAAGATAATTTGGGAAATAATATAAATAGTAATACTTTTAGATCATAGTCCATAGGATAAAATAAATATAAGGAAATATAAGGAGTCTGAACTGATATAAATAAAGGATAAAGTAAATAAATGAGAATAAAAGATAGAAAAAAAGCCAGGCGTGGTGGCGCACACTTGTAATCCCAGCATTCGGGAGGCTGAGATCGGAGGATCCGGGTTCATAGCCAGCCTCAGCTACCTAGTGAGGCACTCCACAACTTAGTGAGACCCGGTTTCAAAATAAAGAATAAAAAATAGGGCTGGGGGGGGTATAGCTCGGAGGTAGAATGCCCCTGAGTTCAATCCCCTGTACCGAAAAAAAAAAAAAGATAGAAAAAGTTTATTTAATAAGTGTAAAAAAAGCCAAGTGCAATGGAACATATTTATAATCCCTGTATTTGGGAGGCTGAGACAGGAGGATTATCATGTTTGAGGCCAGCATGGGATAACTTAGCAAGACTCTCTTTCAAAATAAAAAATAAAACAGGCTGGGGATAAAGCTCAGAGGTAAAACAACTGTGAGTACTTCTGGGTTCAACTCCCAGTGCCCACCTCTCTCTCTCTCTCTCTCTCTCTCTCTCTCTCTCTCTCTCTCTCTCTCTCTCTCTCTCTCTCTCTCATACATACACACACACACACACACAGAGTGTAGAAACAAATAAGATAGTAGTAAACCACCATTATGTAAGCCTGAGAGTAATAATGGTTAAAAGCCAGATCCAAAAATGGGTGGGAATATTGATGACCAGATACATGAGAAACAGCAAGGTACATGAAAAGCACCCAGATGTTCTCAATGGCTCAATGTATTTGTCATCACAGTCATGTTTGGAATATGATCTGTCTTTTTTTTATCAAACTACTCCAATATATTCTCTTTAGTTTTGGCATTTGTAGTTATTCTACAATGTATTTCCATGTGAATATTTTTCCTGCATTAGATATTTGTTATTTTTATATCTGTGGATTCATGAGTTTCACTATTTCTGGAAAATCATCACAGTAAATAGCTCTTGTCCTTATTCCCCCCTATTTTCTTTTAAAGTGATTCTAATTATATATATGTTAAATGCTTCATTCTGCCTTCTATATTGCTAAATATTTCTTTCATATTTTCCTATATGTTGATCTTTTTGCTAATAAACAGAACTATTCCTCATGATTGGGTATTACTTGGTCAACCATATACTGTGGCTTAACAGTAAATGACTTTCTATTATGATTCATATGACTGTGGGTCTGTTGCTAGTGAACTGATCAATGCTCTATTGGGCCAGGAACTTTGCTAATCTTAACTAGGCCTCCCTATCCATCTGTAGGTGGGTTGGGGGTCAGTGATCTAAGTTGAACTGGGCTGGGATTCATGTATCTCTTATCATATGGCACTGACATAATTAAGGGGGAAGAAAAAACACAAAAGGAATATTAAGGCCTCCACTCAGTACAGACACATCATGATCCATCTCTGCTTTAAGAATTATCAGCCTATTCCCCAAATCAGGGAGCAGGGAGATACACTTAATTCCTTTAGAGAAAGGAATTGCAAAGATACACTGCATAATGTGAATACCAGAAGGGAAAATGAATGGGATCAATAAGTTCACCCACAATCTTATAGACCTTTAGTACATCATCATCATTGCTGAGGAAATGTTTAGAAATATACAATTTTAGGTAGTTCATGCAAGCATAGAAAAGGTAGAGAAGAGCTCATCTAAGAATACATCCACTTACTACTTATTCTCTCCCTTCTCACACTTGTTGTTCGATAAATTCTGCTAGCATTCTCTGGGCCCTGAGCCTTCACTGTCACCAGTCTCAATATCTGGAATTGGAATTCTCTCTCTCTCTCTCATGGTTTGCTATGAATCCTCCTATGAGTCTCTCTGCACAACTGTCACTTTATTAAAAAGACTTTTCCTGGTTGTCTGACCTCAAATAGCAGTACTTTTCGAGCTATCTCTTTTACTCCATCACATTTTATTTTCTGTGATAGCAATTACCACAATTTGACCTATTATATTTTTTTAATTAATTTTAGTATATTGCATTAGAATGAAAGTTCTAGAGCAGGGATTTCTGCTGTGTTTATTTGCTGTTGAAGCCCTTGTATCAAGAAAAGTTCTGGGCATTTAATAAATATAAGTTGATATGAAATTAACTTGAATTTCTTAGCTTACAATCCAATCTATTCAGTGTTTGTATGAAGATATCACTATTAATTTCACTCTTATGTATAAGAAGGGAATATTAGCTGGGTGGAGCCTGAAGGGAAAAACGCCAAAACTTATATGCAGGTTTGTATGATTTTGAACCTATGATATATAATTGCTATGCACCAGTAGATGTCCATCGACAGATGAATGGATTACAAAACTATGGAATATGTACACAATGGAATTTTACTCAGCCATAAAGAAGAACAAAATCATGTTATTTGCAGGGAAATGGATGTAACCAGAAAACATTATGTTAAGTGAGATTAGTCAGTCACAAAGAGTAAAAAAAAGTATATATTCTCCCTAATATGCAGATGCTAGGGAGAAGATGGGGCATAAGAGGGAATCTAGATGAAAAAGGAGAAACCCTAGATAAGCAAAGAAGTTGACTTAACTGAAGGGGATGGATAGGGGGGTACCCTAATACACATGAAGTACTTTCACAAATATATCAAAGTCAATCACTAAACTGAACTTGAGAAGGATGGAGGGCGAGGGAGTGGGGTGGGAATTGGGGAAGGGGTTAAATGAGAAATGTGTGCATATATCAGCTTGTACCTAACAAAGATGTATGATTACAATGCACCAATTATTATAAAAAATTAAAAAAACATTGAAATCAATATTTACAGAGTCCATTACTTAACAGAAAATATTTTTTGTAGTGCTACAACCAATTATAATGTTTAAGTGTAAATGGAGATTATGTTTGGATGCATATTACAGAGACATGCTCCCCTCTCCAAAGTAGTTTAAACAATGAATAGTGTATTGCCCTCTTGTAAAAGAAGTCCATATTCTGTAAGTTTAGGGCTACTATGGTGGCTCTGTAACATCATCATTGCTTCAGGGCCCTGTCTTTCTTCTCTACCATCTTTAATTTTGATTAAATACTTTAGTATCTTCATTTCAAATCACCAATACATCTCTGAATATCTTGTTTGATTTCCAGGTAGGAGGAAAGAAGAGAAAATTAAAAAAAAATATTTGTTGGCTGAGTTAGTCTTTTAAGGTACATGAATAAAAATCCTTTCTTATAATTTATTAATGACCAAGACATAGCAAATGGTCATACCTAATTTCTCTTGAATATACAACTTTTTTTTTTTTTTTTTTTTTTTTTTTTTTTTTTTGTGGTACTGGAAATTGAACCCAGGGGCATTCTATCTCCGAGCCACATCCCCAGTCCTATTTTTACTCTTTATTTTGAAACAGGGTCTCACTAAGTTGGAGAGGGCCTCAGTAGTAGCTGAGATTGGCCATGAACCTGGATCCTCCCATCTCAGCCTCCCAAGTACTGGGATTACAAGTATGCGCCGCCACACCCGGTAGTTTACAACATTTTCTGTGGACGGTTTGCTACTGCCAATATGATCCAGTTTTATTAATGTACAAGAAGCCTTCTTATTACGTGTTTGCTTTTATTTTTATTATTCTGCATGTTTTAATTTAGAATTTTTTTCAGACCAGATTTTACATAAAAAGGAATGTATTTATCTTTTGTTTAAAATATAAGTTGATTTTTTTTCTGACAAATGAAAGAACCAATAAATTTTTGACTCAAGGTAGAATTGTAGTTAGATCTAGATAAACAAAAAATAGACGTGTTCATATACTGTTCTTCAAAACTTTATGTTATAAAATTACTTTCATAAATTACATGATTTTTAATTCACTTCAGTTGAATAAGTTTTGGGGAAGGTAAAAAGATTTAAAATGTATGAATTTGTGATGCAATTACTTGAAAGTTCTATATAGTAATTTTAAAGATATGTTTTCTGAAAGCTTTATTCAGCTAAAATTGCATGTGATTTTCACATGTTTCTAGTTAAAAATTCACTTTCTCACCAATGATGAAAATCTGGGTTGATTTTTGTTGTTGTTGTTTTTTAGAACTTTAGATGTCATAGATGAGAGTTGGCCATCATTCATATTGTATTTTCCCCATAGTTACCAGTTTGTTATTTTGAAATCAAATAGATTTTAACATAATCAAAAACCAAGAGAATTTGTCATCAGACATTTACTATTTAATAACTATTTGAGAGAGTTCATTAATTTAAAGATACCTGATACCAGGTATAAGTTTAAATGCGAACGAATGATGAATAATGGAAATAATATGTATGCCAAGAAAGATAAGATAATTTTTTTAATTGAAATAAAAAGAATCTTAGCAAAACTGGGTCCTAAATTAAGATATTACTCTAGGATTGGAAATATGTAACAAACAAAGTAAAATTCCCTCTTTTGTTAATATGCATTCAGTTTGATTCACTGATTCTTCCTGAATAGTGCTCATTTAGAACAATGAAGATAAGGAAACAGGTTCTTTGCAAGTTTTCCAATTTTTCATTTAGCAGAGGGCCTTATCTGTCTAGAGACAGAGGCTTAAATTATACCATCAATGGTGTGGGAACAGTTGCTTCAAGGGAGAGTGTAGCAGCAAAATGACTGTATTGCTTGTCTTTGTCTGATAAATTTACATCAGGGGCTGTAAAGTCATGTTTTTACCCAGTTCTTGCAGTAGGACTATTGTTTACTGTGAGAACAGAAATATCAGCCCTTCTTCATTGAAACTTTTTATTTCATCCATCCTTTACTCCCACAAGTAATATATGAGTTAAAGTAGGCTAAATGTATTAAAAATCAGAATAGATGCTTTCTATTAATATTTGACACATATTAATTATACATGCTTAGGGAATATAGCGTAATGTCTCTGTACATGTAAACATTATGTAATGATCAAATCAAGGTAAATACCATATCCATCAACTCAAACATCTCTTATAGAAATAATAGCAGAAAACTGTTGTGGAAGCATTTAACATTCTCTTTTCTAGCTACCTTGAAATATACAATGTAAACTATTGACTATAAGGACCCCTTTGTACAGTAGACAACTAGAACTTACTTTTACTGTCTGTGATTTTGTACCTATTGTCAATCCTCTTCCCAACATCCCTCATTCTTCCTTTCTCTAGCTTCTGTTAACAACTATTCTACTTTCAACTTTTAGGAGATTAACTCTTTTAGATTCTATAAGGAAGTGAACTCATGTAGTATTTGTCTTTCTGTGCCTGGCTATTTTAGTTTTTTTGGCAGTCAATATTTAACAAATGCTTTTCAGTAAAGTTCACTTAAGTCTTGTATTTGTTCATTAATGATTGGATAGGGTAAGATAATGGTAATCCAAAAAATCTACTAATGTAATTCCAAATTCAGATCTTGGGCTAGGGAACTGAGGCGCCCCCGAACACAAATTGAAGAAATATATCAATTTGGTTTCTATAAAAGGTAGGGAAATTGAAATAAAATATAATGATGATGATGGCGAACAAAATAATGATAAGAAACAACTTTGAATAAAATGAAGGCCATATATATCCTAGAGAATATTCTCGGTGAACTTACGAAATAGTTGAGAGATTAACACAAATTCTTCTAAAACTAAAAAAGAAGAGAAATATTTCTTAATTTATTGTATAAGGTTAATTTTATCCTGATGTCAAAGCCAGAAAAAACATATCAAGAAAAGGAAACTACAGACATTATTGTTTATGAAGACAGATGGAAAAATCTTCATTAAATGCTAGTAAACTGGATCCACCACTATATTAAAAGGCTTATACACCATAAAAATTGAGTTTATCCAAGGAATGATAGAATAATTTGACATGAGAAAAATTAATCAATGTTATTGATTACAATGTGATATTATACTACCTTAATACAATGAAGAAAAAACAGCTAGCCTCAGCAACATAGTTAGGCTCTCCTCAACTTAGTGAGACCCTATTTTCAAATAAAAAGCAAAATAGTGAGCCAGGCATGATGGCGCATGCTTGTAATCCCAGCATTTGGGAGCCTGAGACCGTAGGATCCGGGTTCGTGGCCAGCCTCAGCTACCTAGTGAGGCACTCCGCAACTAAGTAAGACCCTGTTTCCAAATAAAGAATAAAAAATAGGGCTGGAGGTATAGCTCAGAGGTAGAATGCCCCTGGGTTCAATTCCCAGTACTGCAAAAAAAAAAAAAAAAATAGTGTTGGGGATGCAGGTAATAAGTAGAATGCCCCCTGGGTTTCATCTCCAATACCACCCCCCAACACATGCACACATGGGCACACACACAAAAAGAAAATAAAAGATCCACAGAGACATTTCAATTGATACTGAGAAGCATTTGACAAAATCTAGCAATTTTTTTCATGAAAGAACATTCAACAAACTAGAAATAAAAACTCCCTTCTTCAAAAATATAAACTATTGCTATGAGAAAACTAGAGTTAATGCCACACATACTGGATGATAAAATCCTGTGCATTTCCCCCTGAGAACAAGGACAGGACAAGGACATTTGTCCCCATCCACTTCTATCCAACATTGTCCTGGAATTTCTAGTCAGGGAAATTGAGTGAAAAAAATAAATAAATGGCACTTACGTTAAAAAGAAAGAGGTATAACTATCTCTACTAATAGATCACATGATTTTATATTTAAAAATTTAGTTAATTCACAATAAAACATTAGAGCTAATAAATTCAGCAAAGTTATACATTAAAGTTACAAAAATTATTTTTATTTTTATATATTAACAATGAATAATTTTTCAATGAAATTGAGAAAACAGTTCTGCTTATAACAATATGAAGAAAATACTTAAGAACAGATTTAATCAAGGAGGCAGACGACCTATATATTAATAACTATGTTATAATATATATAACATGGTTAAATAATTAAATACCTAATAAAATACCTAAACAAATAGAAAAACATGTGTTCATGAACTGAAAGACTAAATATCTCTAGGACAGCAATAATGCTCAAATTGATTTAGACTGACTGTAACTCCCATCAAAATTCCAACTGCCTCTTTTTTCAGAAATAGACTAGCTGATCTTAAAATTAAATGGAATTGCAAGTGCTCTGAATAGGCAAAGAATTTCTAGATAAAGACTTTAAGTCTTGTAAGAAGATATACATTGAGCCAATAGGCACAAGAAAGGTGGTTGTCTTAATTAGCCACTAGGGAAATGCAAATCACAACCACAAATGGAACCAGTTTGCACTCTATTGGCTATAATAGAAACACAATATTAAATGTTGGCAAGGATGCAGGGAAACTGGAAGTTTCATGAAATGGCAATAGAATAAAAAACCAGTGTAACTGCTCTAGAAAACAGTTTAGTAGTTTCTCAAAATTTTTAGCATGAGAATAAAATAAGACACAGTAATTCTACTATAAGATAGCTACCCAAAGACTTGAAAACAGGTATTCAAGTTGACACTTGCGTATCAAAATTTATAGGAGCATTATTCACAATATTCCCCAAATTGAGACAACCCCAACGTCCATCTACTGATAAACTTTGAAAAAAAAGTATATATTCATACACTGGAAATATAAAAAGAAATGAAATCCTGAGACATGAAATAACATGAATGAGTCTTCAGACAATAAGATTAAGCGAACTAAGCCCCCGTGTTCTCTAAATATGTTCATATTAAATGTCCAATATAGGCAAATCCATAAGAAAAAAAACAGATTCATGGTTGCCAGGGCTGTGGAATGGAGTCCTTAGGTGTGGATGATTATTGAGGTTGAGATTTCTATTTCAGATGATAAGGATCCTCTGAAATTCATGGTGATGGTTGCATGTATTGCACATGTATTAACACCACTGAATTGTACACTTTAAGATGGCTAAAATGGTGAATTTTATGTTTTGTGAATTTTAGGTAATAAATTGAATAAAATAGAAAGTATAGAAATAAAAAAGCCTGTGTCCAATATAAAGTGGTGTAAGAATATTCACTTTAGTACTATCATTCTGGCTTTGGTTAATTAAAAGTAGTAAGCATATAGGGAAATCATAAATCCAGTGATGAGGAATTTTGATGTAGAGGAATTGGTACAAAGAGATACTTAGAATAAAGAGATCTAGAAAAATAGAATCAAATGACCTACATCAGATGACTGATATGATTCTCCCACAAGTTCCTTATGCAGTGGAGTAGATAAGTATGTGCTTCATTACAACATTAAACAAAAGGGCAGCAGAACTCTGGGGTGATATCGTGATCAATTTCAAGCATATGAAGTTGAATAGAATATTCTACCAAGTGCTGTGTGCATGTATGTCACTACCACCTTGAACTGCATTATGATGTGAAACTAAAATGCACCAATAAAAGTATTAAAATAAAAAAGAATATTCCATCAGAAAATAAAATGGAAGCTGGAGATACACACACACACACACACACACACACACACACACACACACACACCAAGCACGTATGGAATATATAAGCATATATACAAGCATATTGTTGGCAGTGGAATCCAAGTGATTTAAAGGTTTTTTTTTGTTTTTGTTGTTTTTTGGGTTTTTTTTAGGGAAAATGAAAAGAAGAAGGCCTGTGATTGAGTCTATAGAATAGAATGCCAACAATTTCAATACAGGCAGAGGAAGAGTGGAAAATCATGAGTAGTATCATGAAGGATAAAGAAAGATAACCTTCCAAGGAGAAAAATGACAGAAGTACTGAAAAGTGCTCATTTGCTTAAGTAAGAAACTCAGTCTTGTGGTAAAAGATTTAAATAATATTGATTGAATTTAGATCACTTATATACTTAAAATTTATTCAGTACCAAATGGTAACCAGTGTACACACACACACACACTCACATACACACATGCATTTATATGTGGTAAAATTCAAGTTTCCTAGAACAGAGTAATCAAGATAGAGACAATTTATGGAAATAATATATTATAATCCCTTGCACTTTAAAGATATGGGAAAATAACAAGACTAGTAATTTTGACCAAGTTCCAAAGTCACGTTTAATGTATAGTTGTGTATGCATGTATGTGTGTGCACATATTCAATTAAGGGGCGGAACCAGCATATTAACTCAGGACTTTGATTTCAAAGCATATGCTAGTAACCACAGTACAGTACCACTTGTCCAGATACACAAATGGGAGATTATTTGAAGATTATTGATTCACTTTACTGAACAATCAAAGCTATGGACATTTAGGAACCAGTGCACCTGGCTTTACATGTCTTATCGATGGGAGTGAGTGGAACATGTATCCAGGTTAAGTCCTAGTAACAAAGCAGCTGTTGTAAATGCAGATCATAGCTGTGTCTGAACCACAGATGGGCTTGCCATTTTCAGAGTCATTTTTGAAGAAGTGGAACTTATGCACTAAGTACACACCGTCACTGGTGTCCAGCACACTGTAGTTTCATAGTTTTGCAGTATTAGTCAGCTTAACCCCCCAGAGGAGATCAGAACTATAGGCAGCTTTGTTGGAAACTTCACTTTCATGATGTTTTTCCTGTGTTTAGTGTTGCAGTTTAAAAACAAGCTCTCTTCAGGTGGTTCCGGTAAGAATAAAATACTTGAAATTATTCTAGCATTATTTATTATTTTGTCCTAAAAGTATGTGCTCATACTTTAGAATTAGTTGAACTGCCATGGATCTGAAATGGTGTGCTAAACTCTGATGGCAATTGGGTTTTTGTCAATTTCTCTTTTTACTTCTAATGGATTTTACTTTATACATTTTTCATGAAATGTAATTTGTTAGCAAAAGGATCATGATCGTTGCAGGCTTTTGTGGATTTGTATCTTTTCATCAATATAAAATTATTATTTTTTATCCCAGTACACTCACTTTGCTTTCTCCTTCATTCTGTGTGATACTAATTTCACCACATCTATTTTCTTTTTAATGTTGGTTTGATACATCTTTGCTTATCATCTTACTTTTAGACTTTCTTTGAAATTTTTTTCTGTTTGATTCCTTTAAATAGTATATTACTGAGAATTGTTGTACACTATGCAGTAAAGTGGCCCTTAAAAGGAAGATATATATATTTTCCACAATTATACATTTATTTTAGTTGCTTGTTATTTCTGTAATCTATTATTTTAGGCATGCTTACAATTTATATTTAGAAATGCATTTTGTTGTAAATGCATATTTTGTTCTCAATTATTTTTGCCATGATTAGACTTTAAACCTAAATTTTGTTATTCCCATTTCCATCTTAATATTTTTTAAAATGTAATATTTGTACTTAACATACTTAAGAGACATTACAACAGAAAATTGCTTCTTTGAATATCATTTTATGTAAATGTACATGTTTAAGCCTGTCTCCCCTCCCTCCCTCGTTCTCTTTTTCTTCCTCCTTTTCTCTTTCTTCTTTCTTTTCTTTCTTTCTTTCTTTCTTTCTTTCTTTCTTTCTTTCTTTCTTTCTTTCTTTCTTTCTTTCTTTCTTTCTTTCTTTTTCTTCTTTCTCCATTTCCTTCCTTCCTTCCCTCCCTTCTCTCTCTGCCTGCCTGCCTGCCTGCCTTCCTTCCTTCCTTCCTTTCTTCCTTCCTTTCTTCCTTCCTTCCTCCCTCCCTCCCTCCCTCCCTTCCTTTTATTTCTTTCTCAGCACTGGGTTTTGAATCTAGGACTTTGTGCATGCTAGGCAGGCACTTTACAACTGAGACAAACCCCTAGCCTTTTTCATTTTTTTTTTCAGACAGTGTCTTGCTAAGTTGCTATAGCTGAACTTCCATGTATAATCTTCCTCCCTCAGTTTTCTAATTAGCTGGGATCAACAGATTTTACAAGTACCCATAAAATAATTAATTTGAAAACACATCACAAAATACTTAGGGCCTCAATTATATGTTGAATAATGGATTTTTCTTATATCGATTTGACATAGGACTTCATGTAACTTATCCAAAAATATAATTGTTTCTTTAGTCCAAGCCAATTTCAAGATATCTTACTTTTTGTTGTTTTTACATTGTAGCAATTAAATTACTGGGTAAATCTACAACCATGTATATATTTTTGTTATATTAAGATTCCATATAATTATTATAATTTAAAATTCTAATATTTCTTTGACATTATTCAACATTTAAGCTGTTTACTGGTCTCATAAATATTTGGAATTTTATAAAAGGTTCCAAATATTTTTTCATTTTATTAGAATTAGTCTACATTTTTCTGGGATTCTTGTATTTTTTCCTTATACTTGAAAATCTCACTAAGCAAGTTGTAGTTATGATTCAATTTGTAATATTTCATAAATATAAAATGTACAATTTCAATGTTAAGGTGAATATTTCAATAATTCCTAAAAACTACTTAATGTTATTTGCTTTAGATCTATCAGGTTTATGGAGCTTTAAAATTCCTTTTTATATATAGATGGATCATTTGAATATTTCCTCTATACTTTTAATTTTTTCTCTTGTTTACATTTTCTAGATATGATTTTTATTAGGAGACTGTTTCCTGCAGATCTCTTCTCTTAAGTGTCTTCATTAGTTATCAAATGTGGTAACTGGATTTTTCTTCTTCTTGTGATCTTTCCACATTTTAAGTTGTTCCTTCTTCCTAATTGATGGCACACTCTAAATTTTATGGGGAACTTGGTTAAGGTTTTCTAACTTTTTTTTTTTTTTTTCCGGTACTGGGGATTGAACTCAGAGGCATTCTACCTCCGAGCTATACCCCCAGCCCTATTTTTTATTCTTTATTTTGAAACCGAGTCTCACTAAGTTGCGGAGTGCCTCACTAGGTAGCTGAGGCTGGCCGCGAACCCGGATCCTCTGGTCTCAGCCTCCCGAATGCTGGGATTACAAGCGTGCGCCACCACGCCAGGCTCCGTTTTCTAACTTTTTAATCTGTATATTATTACATATCTATATTGAAAGGAAACAGATCCCTTCGTTCTTTAGGGCTTGAAATTTGAATTTTTCAAAATCATAATTATTCTTTTGAATATATCTTTAAGGAATGAAGCAGGATTTCCTTTTAATATACTTTAATTGGCTAAGATATTGGGTTAACTCTTCTCTGACAAAAAACTAAGGACACTGGGTAAAAATATATTTTAAAATATCCTAAAAGGCTTTGAAAATAAGTTACAATATATATCAGGCAAAAACTTCAGTGAAAGCAAGAAACTAAACAGAAAATCAGAGTTGAAGCTATTTCAACCCTAAAGGTAATTGCAAAATCTGGGGAACATAGCACATGTTTACAAGGCTTCAAGGAATAGTGAAAAAAGAAGTAAATCACATGCAATTTGGGGTATGAGATGATTCAGAAATAAATCTGACCTTCACTACACACATCAAGGTTAAATAAAGCAAATGTTTGGTGCTGAGTTATGCAGGAATTAATAAAAGTTCCTGTGGAATAAGAATATTGAGATTGCTATCGCACAGATTTATGCACGTAGTTGATATCAATGTTTAGTCAATACAACCTCAAATTTGGATTTTAGCTTACAGTAGTCCTGGGCCAATATTCCTTTTTGCAACAAACACAAATCACATCCAGAGAATTTTATGTGCATTATAGACAGTAAAATACCAGAAATTATGCTCTAAGTAAAACAAGCTGTCAGAAATTACTAACTCTGCAAAGGTACAAGGTGCCATAAATATGACAAATTCATGTTATAGATACATTGTATCAATTCACAAATTTCTAATATTGATACTTCTCCAATGATTATACTATTGTGAATCAATATATTTGAAAAGAAAATGAAAGTAAACTTTGAAAATGCCTATGGTGAGAATGAAGGGTTTTTTTTTTTTTTTTTCATGTGGGAACTAGCGAGAAGTTGAAAAACCAGATTTCAGATAAATGAGGAAAGAGATCAGTAGAAGAGTGGAAGGAAATTTGGGGAGAGAGGTGTGGGAAGCAAGAAAGGTGATGATGATGGAAACAGTTCAAATAATGCAATGTACATATATGAAGTTATCAATGCCAATCTCAATAATATGTATGAAGAGGGCAAGGGAGTAAGAGGGGACACAGAGGGAAACACACCAAGTACTGGGGGCATTGTGTGTTTTTATCACTCTAAACCTCATTATGATGTACAATTACACTGTACCATGAAAAGTATATTAAAAATGAAAATAAAGAAAAATAACAGCAGTTTTTAAAAATATTTTTTAGAAAAATAAACTGATATAGAAGTTAAACAGTCGATGGAGAAACTTCTGCTTCCAGTGACAGCTGGTACTAGACATTTCTCTGAAGATTAATGACTAGAAAACGGTACAAAAGTGTTTGTAAGTATCGAATAGGAAATAGTACAGGCTGTTGTCTAAGAGACTGGGACCAAATGGCAAGAATTATACTCATAGTTTTCCTCTACATAGTTTCTAGATTGGTGCCAGAGAGGGTAATGTATCAAAAAAAAAAAAAAAAAAAACCCAGACTGTATCATTAATTAAAGGAGACAGAGGACGGCATTCTGGATGTTAGAGGACACTGAAATTTGAAGTAAAGAATCTCAGAGGGGAGAAAATTACACAAAATAGAGCCCTATAAACCTACGAGTGGCTATCTTGAATCTTTGGGTAAAGAACAATGCGAAAATACATGTGGTAAAATTGCGCAAGTTCCAACAAAAAAATTAAAAAATATATAATGTACATATGTATATAATATATACATATGTCAAATTGAACAAGACCCATATATATTATAATGTATATAATAATGTTTCTGTGATTTACTTTTTGTTTGTCCTATTTGGGTTTTATTAATTTTCAAACATCTGTGAATTTCTCATTTTAAAAATTGAAAAATTTGGACCATTAATTTTCCAATTTTTTCTCTTTAGTACATTATATTCCTCTTATGAAACTTACTTGAATTCGCAATAGAACAATTTAGTTTTGTCTCACTAGTAACTCTTGCTTTGTTATTGTTTGTTAATTTAGGGGTTTATTTTTTAGTATGTGAAGAAAGTTTTGGTATTGTATTTTTGAGTTCTAGAAAGTAAGCTCTTGATGTTTTATTTTGTCAATTATCATATCTTCTACTTCTAAACCATGTATTCATGATTTTATTAAAAGATATCTTTAGTACTTAAACATTCTAATTTGCTAGTTCCCTGATTTCTGTGTCTGTGTCTTTTTCTCTTAACTGGTTTTCCTTCTAATTAATAATCATATCTTCCTGATTCTTTGAATGTATTGTTGTGCTACTGGATTCTGGATATTATGAATTTTACATTTTTCAGTGTTGGATTTAGTTTTCATTGTCAAAGACTGTATAGTTTTGTCCTTGTAGGCTGTCTACTTGTATCATCAGTCAGCTCAATTCTTTGATTATCTTTTTTTTCTTATTTATTTATTTTTCTGTTTGGACAGGTGGACAGGTCTTTGTAATTAGCTGCACTATTTATTGTCTGTCTTTTGGGGGGACCTCTGTTATATGTACACAGCCACTACACTGTTGTTGATAGAACCTGAAATCTCTCCAGAAGTTATGTACTACCTGTTATCTGTTCTCTGAAAATAGCTAATACATAGACATTTTTTCTAGAGTCTAATTTTTAAGCAAGGGATCAAATTCAGTCCCAGTTAGTTTATTAGAACTGTATATGGAAGTCTGTACTATTATTTTAAAAATATTACTTCATATTTTTCCTGCAGGGAAATACTTACACATACTTCACTGAATATTTTGAACAAATATCTTAAAATTCAAATGGTTTAAGAAAATATCACGGGTATATCCTATACCTTATTATCACTATTGCTGTGTTGCACTTTATGATCTTAGATGTACTGACATTGTGTTGAGTATCGCTCACCTGATTCTTAGGCTATAATTGGTATAATTTTTAAGTCAGTAGTTTTATCATCTGCCTTCCAAGTTTTGATGCATTCTCATTTGCTACCCTAATGTGCTGTGTTTAGAGATGTTAATTGGGAATATATATTGTTTGCTTGTATTGGTATAGGATGTTCAAAGTATCTTTATACACTACATATTACAAAAGTGTTCAAGAGTTCTGCTTGTCAAAGTCACCTTTCCTGCTTTCTGGCCCTGTAGCATACATAAAACCTCATTTTTATATCCCTTTTGCAATGGAGAATTTAGAGGTAATTTAAAATTGTAAGCTCTTACCTCTATCCTGAAATAAAAATCTTCTACATATTTATAAACTGATAAAATCAACAAATATCCATAAAATATAAGAATAAAGTATAAAATTAGTACCAGATACATGTAATGATCTATAATCAGTATTTAAAATTTATATTATTAATCATGCGAAGAATGATATTTATAAACAAAAGTATGATCTCAGGAGCAATTGACAGGATGCAATTTAAAATAATTTTAAGAAACAAGTATATTCCCATTAAGCTGGCAAGCAAAATAAAATGTATATATTGGCTTTTCAGGTATGTGTAAGTTATATGTCTCTTATGACAGTTCAAATTTGGTATACTTTTCTTCCTAGAGTTAAACTTGGCAATAAAAGACAGATCCAACAAAGGTAACTATATATTTTAAAACTATATTTTCCCTTTAGGAATATTCTCCCAGAAAATTATACCTCAAAAAATTTTAAAGTAATTTAGACAACTATCTTATGGTCTCTCTACTGCTGTAAAATAGTTGGAAATGAACCAAATACCCAATAGTAGTGTCATTTCTATCCAGTGTGTACCCTGCATTTTAAAAATGGAAATGTTTACAGGAAATGCTAGTTAATGTAAAACACAAAATAGTATGGGCCCAGTGACTTTAAATGCTGGGTGCATCTATATAAAGATTATAGTGTTTCCATTGTGTTGAGGACATCAATCCATAGTTAGCATTCAAAAGGCCCATCAATTCACACAATTTCCTAATTTTAAAGCTTGATACTATTTTCTACCAACTTTAATGTAAAAAACTTTGCATGCAAAAATTCAAATTTCCTTCTAAACATACTTGACTCCAAATTCTCACATATTCATACATTTTAAACAAAATAATGTGAATATTTTATTAATGATTATGTTTGTTTCAAATTCATCATTTTGAAATTTAAAAAAATAACAATTGTATAAAATTTCAAGGATGTGGTACAAAGAGGATATACATCTTAATAATTTGCCACATTGAACTGCTGTGTAAGGGAATCACTGTGGTGTTTCAGAGACAATAGATTTTTTCTTGCAATCACCATCATTTTCCCCAGTTTCTGATTATTCGCAAAACAATAACCATTTGGGCAGTGGTTAATTGTTTCTCTTCAAACATTTGACACATTCTTCATTACTTTTAGTGGATGTGAGTCTTTTACTAAACCACAATTATAATTAAGACTGATGAAATCATTAAGCCTGTTGTAAACATTCAGTTTATCCAAATAGAGTTTGGCAACATTTTAAAGGTCTTCTGTCAGGTTCATTCAGTGTTTAATTATTTGTTGTTGATGTTGAATTCCAGCATGATTGTTGTCATTTGTCATGATGCGCTATGGTAGAAAGTCAACTAACTATATTTATAAAATTTCTGAGCCACCTTTATTTAAAATAATAGCAAGTCTTTGTCTTTTGAAAGTATTAATGCATCTCTTCTACTATCATTAGTGTAAATGACACCAAGAAGTGTTGTGATTCCATTCAGTCACTGATTAAATAAGCATGTACTTAGTGTTTGTTATGGACCAAGCACAATGGGACAAAGATTAAAGTGAAACATTGTCCTTGACCTCAAGGGTCCTATATTCAACTGTAGTGATATTACTATATACACAAACTACTATGATCATCTTAGAGAATGCTACCTAAATCACTATCAGGTTAAGGATTTGTGTGACACATTTTGTTGCTCTGACTTTTTATAGTAGATAAAGACTAGATCAGAATTTTTTTTACACAATTAAACATTGCATTTGGAAGGTTCACTTACTTACAGCTTGTATAATTTATTTTCTTTGTGAATCTCTAAGACTTCCGTGAGGAATACGTAAACTTGCTAGGCAATTTTCCTTCTTTCTTAAACACATATAGTAAGCAGACTATCATAGCTTTGTTCCAGAGGCCTTCTCCTTAAGACTTTAAGACAGTGATACTGGTGAGTTTCCATTTCTGAGATGGAATGCAGAAAGGCTTTTATTCTATTTAGTTTAAAGTATAATATTTTAAATGTCCATAAACACATTAACAAACATTCAGTTTCACCAAAGCCTAGAAATAATTGCTAAATGTTGCACTTCTTACTAGCTTCAGCCAATATTCAGATTTTTAAATTTCATAAGAGGGATTATAACATGGGATGACATTCTTTGGTTTCATTTCATTGAGTGTGTGCTCAATTTTAAAAGTAAAATTAATTATATTATTTTAAATAATATAAAGTGCTCTTATAAGGATTAATTCTTCCAAATATCCTTAATTGAAATAACTTTAGAATTTTACAGTTGCTCAAGATTTTTTTAAGGTCCTTTATAAGGAGCTTAAATTATTTTCTAACTACATTTGTAGAAACAGCTTAAAATATGTATTTTATATAACTTATAAGCATTTATCTATTTTTAAACATATGAATCTAATATAACTTAACCTTATATAGACCAGGTAAGATGTTGATGCTCAATTGTGGCAATCAACATCTTTCGAACATCTAGAAATTAAAAAAAAAACAAACAAACTGATGGTATATCCAACCATAAAGCAATTAATCTAGCATTCTAGGGATAAAGCCTTGCAAGGGTACTTTAAGTTTTTTAAGTACTTATAACATGGAGTCAGGTTTGGGGACTGCTTCAATAAAAATATTCTGTCCACAGGCTTCACATGATCACAGAAAAGCCTGGGTTCATAGACTGAATGGAGAAGTAGAGTCTTTAAAATGACCCTGCACGTCAACTTTATTTATTGTTCCTCCAACAGCCAGGCAAGCAAGCTTTATTATGGTTATTATCTCTATGCCTTTTGCTTTTCCTAGCTCAGTTACCATGTTTTGCTTCTCTGAGGAACTCGATTACCACCCTCACCCCTATGGAAGCTTAGCTTTATTACATCTCATTGAAGACTACTTTAATACTGTTCACATAAATGTGCAGTGTATGGAGAAAGCCAGTGTTTTCAGTGCTCATTTTCTACCCTACTTTCTCTTTTTTGAAATTCAAAAATCCTCTTTTTTATTCCAAAATCCTCTTAATAAAATACACATTATGTATAATTCTGGCATTTATGTCCATCTAGAAGATTCACTAGACAAGGGCAAAGACCTTTGTTTGGTTCATGGAACTATCATGGAACCAGACCAATGTAAATGAGAATTGTGTGCAAATATGTTGTTAACAACTTGTACTTAACAAAGATGTATGCTATATTGCACGAATTACTACAATAAAAATAAATAAATAAAATAAAAATAAATAAATAAATTGCTCAGTATATATTAGTGAAAAACAGAATATATTTTTTAAAAGAGTGTCATTATATGAATGTGTGGACTTGCTTATTCATTTTTAATTTCACTTTATATTCTGGAGATTTTGCCTATTTTTAGAATACTATTTAAGCATTTTAATGGGTACAAAATTAATTTAATATTTCAGTGATTATTGGAGTTGTTTCACACTATTTGATATAGACTATGAATAAAAAACATCTGAAATGAGTTTATATATTAGAATAAACTCAATAAGATAATTTGACTTATTAGACTATGAACATTTTAGTCACATTTTTCTAAATGCAAATGTAATTAATGCTCAATCCTAATCTCTTTTTAAAAAGTGAAAATTAAATTTCAGATAAATCAATAAGTGACAATTGACTTTGTTTGATAATGTCTCCAAAAATAATTAAACAATCACATGACATCAAAATATGTCAGAAATTTGATTAAATTATTTTTATATCTACGTTAAATAATAGGCAATAATTCCTGAATGTAATTTAATATGCTTCATAAAATAGTTTCAGTAATTATTTCTACAAGAATGTTGCAGAAAAGAAATTAACCTAGAGATAAAATTAATAATATTATTAAGTAATCTTTTAAATGATGTATTATATTATAAATTCATCTTTCTCTACAAATTGCATTTGTTATTTTTCCTCTAGAAATTAATGATATGGGTTAATGAATGAATGTTTTACTTTAGCTTGTTAATCAAAATAATAAAATATGCTGCCTAGAAAATTTCTCTGACAATTTTGAAAATATATTCATGGCTTATTATCTCAGAAGTTTTTTAAATTATAAAAAAGATGCAAACTAGTATAGAATGAACATGAAACCAATCTAATTATGTTTTTTTGGTGATCTATATTTTCTAGAGTTTTTTTCCTTTTTACAGAAATCAAATACATTGGCTCATCTTGAACTTTCTTTTAATTTTAATGTAACACTAAACAATGTTTATCTAAAAAAGCTAATTTTTCTCTGATCATCTGAATCATGTTGATTTCCTCCCTCAAAAATTCCTTTTGTAACTTTTGTCTAAACCATAAAATTAGCAACTTATTATATTTCCTTATTCAATGCTGGCTCCAGGTAAGACTGAGAGTTTGAAAAGGTTGTCTGAGATCTTCTTCATTACTCCTTTTATACCTCATTCCTCTTTTGTGAAAGAGTCTGATTCAGATGCTTTAAGTCTTTCTTTCCAAAAAATGTTTCAGCATTAATGTAAATACAAAATAATTATTTTCCTCTTCCAATATTTATCATTTTTCTCTTCTCTGATTTTTGGATAAGAGGTACTGTGGCTTACAAAAAGAAAAAGTACTTTTATAAAACTTTTGCTTAAGTTTAAAGTAGTCAGTGATCCTAAAATAATAAAACTTAATCTGAAATGAGAAAAACTCCTGAACTTCATATAATTCTTCACCAAAACAATATTATTTCTTAAAAGCATTCTCAGACTCTTTCTACTGACAAAGAGGGTTTAGAGTCCTTTCCTTGAAGCAGGGAGGGTTTGTCACTGCTTCCCCCAATACAGTATGGCAGGTTTAGTGTTGCATGACTTTTCAGAAAAGATGTTAGCAATATATTATTATTATTATTATTACATAAAATTTGATCATGTAAATACTGTATATTTATTTAAAATTTAGGAAACAGCCATACATTAAACATGAAAAGATTCATTATTTTCTTGCGGTTATGTAAAAGATTGCAAGTGCTATAAACCTTGCCAGTTTAAAAGTAGTGTTATTTTGGAAGGAAGTTTGGTGATGGAGACAGAGAATTTCAGCACAATAAATTAGTAAGTTAACACCCAGAAAGCAAACATGAACAAAAAACATGTGATAGGCTAATAAAATAGGAAGTTATGTACTTGGGATTTAAAATATCTTTAGTATATAAAGTTGTCCACAATTTGAATGACTCTAAACTATTGAATAATGTTACTTGGAAATATGAAGGCAGGAAGCAGATAAAAAAGTTATCAGCATAATCATTTTCTTGCTGAAAACTGTCAAAAAATATACTGTCTGTAATATACACTTAAGTCCTATTTTTATGTAACACCTGGTTAACTTAGTTTAGATTTATCTGAAATCAATTTTTTTTAAAAAGTTACCCTCCACTAAATGTGGATTGTAGATTCCTCATAAACAACATGGGCTTTTTGTTGTTTGTTTTTTGTCTTAAGCCTAATACTTTTATCAAGTTCTCTTTTTAAAATTTATTTGTCTCCTTCAGGACTATTGGTCTTTGACAAGAGCTCTGTCTTATATAAGATATCTTTTAACTTTTAATCAGTGAAAAGTAAATACATAATTTTAGAAATTAAAATTAATTTATTTATTTAATAAATTAGTTATCGAAGTTGGAGTATACACCTCCATTTGTTGTTTATCACCAGTTTTTGGACAGCTTGTTCATTTCCATTTGATGGATATTATGAATGATGCTACTAGGACATATATAAATAGATAATTTCATTTCCCTTGGCTAACATGCTAGGACTGTGATTACTGGGTCATGATATAAATGTATGTTTAACTCAGTAAGAAACCACTGTTTTCCAAAGAGTTTCTGATCTTTTACATTTCTGACAGCAATTTGTAAGAACTCCACATCCTCTGTAACATTTGATAACTTGATATTATTAATCTTTTAAATTTTGACCACTTTAATAGTTATAATGTGGCATCTCATTGTGATTTCACTAATTATTTTCCCTGGTGACTAGTGATGATGAATATCTTTATATACTCATTTGCCATATGCTTCTAAAGTATCTGTTCATGTCTTTTTGAATTTTGTTTTTAAAAGTCGATTTTTTTATCCATATAATGAGATATTATTATATAACAATATGAATCTCCAAGGTATAAGGTAATTGAAAAAATTCAGACACATGCATACTTTATGATTTATATAAAATGCAAGACTGCAGTGACAGGAAGCAGATCAGTGATTACCAAAGACCAGTGTTTTACAAGAGGATAAAAACTTCAGTTCAAGAAACTTTTTGTGGTGACAGCTATTCTATGCCATGAATGCTGTAGTAATTACAATATTGTACCATTTACAAAACCTCACTGAATTATATAGGTATAAATGATAACATTTTTGTATTCAACTGACATATCAATTATGCAGATCAAAATAAATCAAGTTCTGAGAAAAACAGATTAATTTCTCTATAATACATAAATAAATGTAAAAAATATTTACTACAAAAATATTTGTTCTAGACATTTTAAAATGAGAATTCCAGTTATCTTTATACAACAATAAATTGCCCAGAGCACAGATAGAAAAGGACAATTTCGAAAAACTTAAAGTAATTATCACCGTGATACTAAAACCTGACATATATTATGCAAAAACACAAAGAAAAATAAAATAAAATCTCACTTATGGATATAAATTAACATTTCCTAAAATAAAATACTTGCAAATGGAGTGGAGTACTGCCTTAAACGTATTATATACAGTTGTGGTATCTGTTTAAGTAATAAAAGACCACCCATATGGTAGTGGTCCCATAAAATTATGATGGAGCTGAAAAATTCCTATTTCCTAGTAATATCATAGCTGTAATAACTTCTTAGTACAATGTATAATCATGTGCTTGTGGAGATGATGGAATAGGTAAACACTGTATTGCTAGTGATATAAAAGTTTAGTACAGGAGGATCCAAGATGGCGACTGAGTAAACCGTCTTTTCACAAACACCTTGATTTGGATCTAAATTTACCATAAAAAGATCTTTTCAACAGAAGGAAAAAAGCGAAATCTGAACCACAAACAAATAAAGAAGATCAAGAAAGCAGAGCGGGGACAAGAAAAGATGCCATAGCGCAGCAATTCGCGCTCCGCGCTCCGCGCAGACCCCCGCCAGCCCTGCTCTGCCGGGGCAGGCAGCAGCCGGGCTCTGCGCCGAGGAGGTAGGCTGTGGAAGGGCAGGACCAAGAGCCTTGGGGGCCAGCCAGACGCTGGGAACGGCGGGCCCCGGGACACAGCACCCCTGGCACCCTGCGCCGCATCCAGGCGGAGATCAGAACCGTGGGGCATTCAGCGTGGGCACCCGCGGGTCTGGGTTCTGTCCCGGCGCATTGCCTCAGCGCGGAACTGCGACCGCCCAGAGCCTGAAGTGGGACGCAGCTTCTTGGCGGAGGCCTGGGCCTGAGGTGGGAGTGGGGGAACTGAGTCCGGGAGGGGCAGGACGAGTCAGCGGGAGCCAGCGGGCCGTGAAGTGGCGGCCCACCATCCCCCCTGCTAGCCCTTCCCCACCAGCTACCCACCATCTGGCCAGACTATCACCAGCCTGCGCCCCTCAGCAACCCGGGAAGGTCGAGCAGGCAGGTCAGCCTCCAGGGATGGAAAAGTGAGCCTGAAGCAGATCGGCCGGGAGCCCAGCCTCTTGACTAGGGGAAGAGAGGGAGTGCTTGAAGCCTGGGCGTGAACTTGGAGCGCCTGGGTGGAGATCGGGAGATTTAGGGGACCCAGCGTGTGGCTGCCACCATCTTAGCCGCCAGCGCCCTTCAACCATCCTCCTCTCAGCTATCCAAACCATCATTGTCCGACTGCGCCCCCAGCTGTCCAGGAGGTGGAACAGGCCGAATAGCAGAGAACCAAGCCTGCACGCCAGCCCCTCCCACCAACTTCCTGCTAGCTACACTGACCATCATTGTCCATCTGCGCCACCAGCCATTAGAACAGGAACAGGCCGAACTGCAGGGAGACGTAAGTCGAGTCACGCGCACCTCGAGTGCAGGGTGCGGGATTCACAAAACAAAGGATAGACTCAGCCATCCGCCCTGCTAGAGCCTAGAC
>PVLC010015479.1:0-38118 GCA_004027655.1 Graphiurus murinus | reverse complement strand
AAAACGAAGTAAACTTCCATATTTATACATTCTACTTAATCATGATTGTTGAATTGAATCCGTACCTATGTGAAAATGGCAATGCATTCTGAGTTGGTTCAGTCCTTGGCTCTGAGTTCTGGGTCACATCCGGTGTTCTTTCATCATCTGTCCCATTGATACTTTCTGGTGTTAAAGGAGACTGAAGATCCCCACCTGCAGATTCCTTTAGAGGAGTGAGAAATAAAAAGTTATACTTTTGTTCAAGTATACAATATCATCTTAAAGTTAAAACTGTGATGTATCCTTTCTTATGAACCAAATTTCAACAGAAATTTGACTCAAAAAGTTGAAAGAGGATTTTTTTTTAATCAAAGCAACTCATTAAAAAAACTTACCAAAACACAATTTAGAAATGCAAATATACATTTTTCCCCCTCAATATTGGGGATTAAACCCAAGGAGGCTCTAAAACTGAGCCACACATAGCTTTTTCTGATATTTTGACATAGGGTCTAGTTAAATCTCCCAGGCTGGCCTTTAACTTGGAATCCTCCTGCCTCAACCTCCTAAGTAGCTGGGATTAAAGGTGTGCACCACTGTAGCCCGATAACATAATACAATTAGAAATGTAGTTTCAAAGAAATTAAATATTTGGGAGTTAATATAAGTAATTAGTTGGTAAAAATAAAAGATATTTAAAAATTACTTCAGCTAGGTTTGATGATGCATGTTTGTAATCCCAGTACTTGGGAGGCTGAGACAGGAGGATCACAAATTCGCTGCCAGCCTGAGCAAATTAGTGAGGCTCTCTGCAACTTAGTGAGACCCTGTTTCAAAATAAAGAATAAAAATCAGGCCGGGGATGTAGCTCAGAGGTAGAATGCCCCTGGGTTCCATCCCCAGTACCCGCCCCCACCACCTCCACACACAAAAAAAATTACTTCAGGAAAAAAAAAAAAAAAAAGATAACACAAAAATGCGAAGAGATAGAATTTTATTTTGGAGGAAGCAATACACAATGGGAAGGATGCAGGGGGAAAAAGAGGAAGAGGAGGGGAAGAAGGAGGGCAAAGGGGAAAGGGGAGAATACAATATGCAACAAGTTGAAAATTTTCAATTCTTACAGAACTATTTAGCAAAGCAACTAGAAATATATCTATAACACATTATAAATAATGATATAAATACATTTCAGCTTTTTTTGCCTATTACTCAGAATTACCTTTCTTCACAAAATTTCCCTTATCTTTTCTTTTTTTTACTTTTAATCGAAAATTGCCAGTCCAAGTAAAATTAATTTATCCCTCCGGATAACAAGTAAAATTTACCACGAAGCTCAAACTGACATTATTCTTATGCATGCTATCATCAGATTATCCAAATTTGATACCTTAAAACCAGGATGAGGGATCGCTTGATAAACCTGTTACCCAGAGGAAGTTCTAGTACCAGCCTGTTAAAGAGCAGGACCCATTATGATAGCTGGGCAATAAAATTTGACCACTGAAATAAATGCTCATGCTAGGGTGGAAATGAAAACCCACGTGTCCAACACAGTGATCAGGTATGGTCATAATTTGTCAACTTGAAAGAATTCAAGACTCCCTCAAATAAAAATAAGATGAATGTTAGCAATATAAAAAAAGTTTACAATTAGAAAAATATGAGACTATAAAGCAGAATCTAGGTTATGATTACTTGTATACTCTACACTGAAAACATACATGAAGTGCTAAAAGAAAATATTAATGTGGTAAAAACTTTCTTTTATGGGACTTCTGATTTTATATTGCTATATATATACATGCATATATATATATTATTTTTGGTTTTGGGCGGTATTAGGAATTGAACCCAGGGGCATTCTATCTCCAAGCTACATCCCCAGCCCTATTTTTCTTCTTTATTTTGAAGCAGGGTTTCACTAATTTTCAATCCTCCTGTGTCAGCCTCCTAAGTACTGGGATTATAAGTGTGCGCCAGCACACCTGGCTTGCTCTATGTATTTTATTATACATTTAAATATTTTTACTAGTACCATCATGCTATAAATTATAGAAGTTATCAAAGATAAAAAAGCCCGCCCTTCCTTCCTTCCCTCCCTCCCTCCCTCTTCCCTCGCACACCACCATGCAAAAGGATACTTCCTTAATTCCACATTATAACTTAAAATTTTTCCATTATCAGTGGAATCTCTATTTGACCTTTAGCTTTATTCTTATTAAATCTATCGTCTAAATCATTTGTTGCCATTACCTGACAATGAATACATGATGATATAAAACTGTTTTATGCAAAGTCAATCCTATTAAGTGAACAATAGGAAGAGTATCCACAAAGTGACTACACTTCTAAGTCAGTCACGGACCATATTCATTATCCAGAAAAAGATTAAGCAACCAGTAAAAACCCATAAGATTATCATCTTTGATATTACAAAATTGAGCCCCCCCCCAAGACAGGCCAAAACAAAGTAATCAAAGTTGACTGTCTAATTGACTAAACAGTAGAAAGGCTGTTCTCAGAGACAAGCTAAGGAGAGAAGGAAAGGGAAGAAGAAAGGGATGGAACCTGCAATTATTTCAAAACATCAATGCAGCAAGCTTATCTTCAGAATAAACTTGAATATTAACTATCTTTAACTAAAGGCCTATTTAGTTATCTCAGATAATTATATCTGAAACAAAAACCAAAAAGGCCATCCAAAGCATAGTTTTTAAAAAGGGCCAGGCAGTGTGGTACATGCCTGCAATCCCGGTACTTCGGAGGCTAAGACAAGAGGACCACAGGTTCAAGACCAGTGCAATGTAGCAAAACCACTTCAAAATAAAAAATAGGAAGGGCTAGGGATACAACTTAGAGGTAGAATGTCACTGGGTTCAATCCTAGAGTACCACAAAAACAAACAAACCAAAAAAAGGTTAAAATGTAAAGCTAATATTTGCTCATGAGAACAAGAAAAAGCTCCAAGAGTACATAAAAGCATAAAAGGGAAATAAATCCTCCTTTCCCTCCAAGTGCACAGGGAGGCAAAAGTATTGAGAAGCCTTCTAGAAGTTTCACATATACTGAAAATAGCACAGTGATTTTTTTATTTAACACATTCTAAATTAGAATATTTTAAAAATATTTTAATTTTATGTATTTTCCTAAATATTCAACTGTGGTTAGTTTAAAAACCAAAACAAACCCCAAACCATTCCTTCTATAAAACCAACACTGCATATTTTTGAACCAAACATTTAAATAAAGAATTTGGGGGTATATTTATAGGATTATAAACTTTTGAGGAAAAAAGATAATCTCTCTAGGAAGAAATTCTTAAGCTAAAATGGCTCAAATAATATCTATTTGAGATGTATGTACACATATACACACATGTCTGTATGTGTCTGCATGTCTTCATGTACATATAAACCAAAGTTGATATGAAAGTAAAAAAAGGCAAAAAATTGAACCACTCAACTCATATCTCACCTTGTTTCTCACTGTCTGGGAAATTCCCCTAATTGCCCTCACCAAAATTTTTTGAAAATTAGAATGTGAAAGACTATCAAGGAAGACAAAACTAATAGATGTGATCATATTGTAAAAAAGGAATCTGAGCTCAAATATAAGATTTGAGAAGTACTTCTTAAGAATTATCTTTTCCCAGCTAGGTGTGGTGGCACACACCTGTAATCCCAGTAGTTGGGAGGCTGAGACAGGAGGATCACAGATCGAGGGCAGCCTTAGCAAATAGTGAGACTCTCATCAACCTAGCAAGACACTGTTTAAAAAAAATAAAAATAAAAAATAGGGCTGAATGTATAGCTCGGAGGTAGAATGCTTCTGGGTTTAATCCCTAGTACCAAAAAAAGAAAAAGAAAAAAAAAATGACCTTTTCCTAGCCATTTATGAATTCCATGAAAGACAAAACAATTAAGTATATTTGAACCATTTAAAAGAGAGAGAGAGAGAGAGAGAGAGAGAGAGAGAGAGAGAGAGAGAGAGAGAGAGAGAAATTAACTTGACTAGCATGCTGGAACCAGCTCTCTAGATGGTATGACCACCTACTCCAAGAGAAGATGGGTGGGAGGCATGGGAGCACTGCCCTTCCCCACTAGACCCAGTACCACCACCATCTTCCACTTAATTCCAATAAAGTGTGAAATTAAAATTCCTGTTACTGTTTCATCCTTTATGGCTGAAGTAAAGGCCTGTCAAGGGTGGTGGCACCATCTCTTAAATCCCATTTTCTAGCAACCATAGAAGTTCTTGCAAGGCTGAAGATGTAGTTCAGTGGTAGAGGACTTGTAAAGCATGTATAAGGGTCTGGGTTCAATACCCAGCAATGCAAAAAACAAAACAAAATTCTTTCTGGATTAACCCATGCTTCCCTCCCCTATGTAAAGTACACAACTGAATGTTACTCAGGGATAGTGGGCCTATCTCCACTCTGCTTACACGGTTTACACTCATCTGTTGCATCAAATGCTTAATAAGAGCGGGCTGCATTTGTCTCAAACCAGTTTGTGCCAATAGTATTTATATGGTTATACAACTGAAGTAAATACTGCTGCAAATGAATAAAATTTGAGTGTAAAAGTTGAATGAAACACTGCATTTGTCCCAAACCTGTTTATGCCAATGGTATTCACACAGTTATACAACTGAATTAAATACTATGCAAAATAATAAAGTTTGAAGTAAAAGTTGAATGAAAACCAAATGAAAAACTGAAAGGTATATGGCTAAAAATTAAAATACAACCCACAACTGAACTAGGCATACATACTATGTATTACATAATATATAGTATGATATTAGAATATAATATACTAATATGTCAGAAAAATGAAATAAAAATCTTATATCATACCAGGCGTGGTGGCACATGCTTGTAATCCCAGCATTCGGGAGGCTGAGACTGGAGGATCCAGGTTTGCGGCCAACCTTAGCTACCTAGTGAGGCACTCCGCAACTTAGTGAGACCCTGTTTCAAAATAAAGAATAAAATATATATATGGCTGGGGGTATAGCTCCGAGGTAGAATGCCCCTGAGTTCAATCCCCAGTACCGCAAAAAAAAAAAAATCTAATATCATACTCAGATTTCTTTGCAAGTGCCAAGGTTTAGGTCTACTTAAAAGAAAAAACCTAGAAATCGCAAACAATTAACTATCAATATGGTTTATATAAGAAAAATAAGGTGAGATTCCAACCAACAGGTCATATTCAAAGGCTTTACATAAAAATATTGGTGATTAGATAAAACATTATATTACTGAATTTAAATTTGTAAGTTTTAAAGTACAACTCTAAAAAAAAAAACTCCACACATTAACTGACTCCCACTCTATTCCACTTTCTTCCTATCTGTTCTTCAACTTCATCAAGACTTACTACAATTTTTTGACTATCAGCTATACAGTATTTGGTAAGCCTCATCTTGGCTTTAATTCTCACATATTAAGCCAAGTGCACAACTTAGATCAAGAGTCTAAGAATGGGGCAGTGGTTAACTTTGATCTCAATGCCAGACTCCTTTCATCTCAAGCTTTTATGGGGTAGAATGGTTTGTCTACAGCATTGTAGTTCTCCCCAGATCAACAACATCAGCATCTCCTGAAAAGGTGTTAAGAGATGTAAATACTTGGGCCCTACTTCAGACTTACTAGATAACTCTGTGGGTGAGACTCAAGATTCATGTTTCAACTTGTCTTCCAGGGAATTAGGATGCAGGATTTATGCAATCAAGGCATTTGTATTTTCTCAAATGCAAGGGTCTGGGTTAAATACCCAGGAATGCAAAAAAGACTCCAGATAGTGATTAAGTGTAGGAATAATTTACAGAAAGCACAAAGGATTAGGGGGTCCTTATCTTGAGATCTTGGGCTCCATCTTCCTCTATGTATTAATGTGCTCTTCTAATCTCTTGCCTAGTATTTCTTTGCCTCTCTACTGGCATGGGAACTCAAAACCATTAGCTTCTCTCTCAGTATTTTCTATCAGAGCTTCTGCTCAGAAAAGGGTAGGATTCTCAACTTCACTGAAGTGTGAAAGACTGGAGTGGTAAGGATCCTCCATAAATGTTTGTTAAACGATGAAAGAAAGGGCCCTGTTTTTTTGTTGTTGTTGTTTGGGTGTGTGTGGGGGGGGTGGGGTGGGGTGTGTGTGTTTGGGGTGTGTGTGTGTGTGTGTGTGTGTATTTTACTGGGGATGGAACCTCAGGACCTCAAACATCCTAGGCAAGTGCTCCACCACTGAATTACATCCCCAGCCCTCTTTCCTCTATCCAGTTTATTTTGAGACAAGATTTTACTAAGTGTTATGTTCCAGATACTGTTTTAAGGCTTTATATCATTATCCTCATGATTACAACCACATCACCACCAATCACTGTCCACATTTATTGAGCATTTACTACATGCTATGCATTTTTTAAACTTCATGTAATTTTCACAATAACCCAAATATGGACATATTGTTCTTTTTTTTTTCTCCCCAGTACTGGGGATTGAACTCAGAGGCATTCTACCTCCGAGGTATACTCCCAGCCCTATTTTTTATTCTTTATTTTGAAACCGAGTCTCACTAAGCTGTGGAGTGCCTCACTAGTTAGCTGAGGCTGGCCGCGAACCCGGATCCTCCGGTCTCAGCCTCCCGAATGCTGGGATTACAAGCGTGTGCCACCACGCCCGGCTGACATATTGTTCTTATTCCCATTTTATAGATGAAGAAAAATAGAGACTTGCCTAAATTCAGAAAACTATTTAAGGTTAGAGTAGAGAATCATAATCAGGATCTAGAGCTCACATTATTAATGACCTGACACTGTCACCTTACTCAATCCTCTCAAAAATTCTACAAAATAAGTAATGTGGCACTCTTGTTACAGATGTATAAATACACTTGAGTTAAGCAACTTTCCCAAGACCACAGAGTGACAGAAAAAGGATTTATGCCTAAGATTTTCTTACTCAGAAACTCATACTCTTAACCAGTGTGTTAGAATACCTTCAAATAAAAACTATCATCCATTATAACACTTAAACAATTTTCAACTATCCCATTTAACTTCCTTTTTGCTGAATTTCTGAATAGCAATTTACTTTTCAGGCAAAGCATTAATTCAACAGGTTGGGTTAAACCAGTGGATTAAGCTCTTTGTTTTTTAGGTGAGTAGGATAGGAGTGGCCATGGGCCATATAACTCAAATGAAAAGACACATTAGGAATTGTTACAAAAAGGACCATGAGTCAAAATAAACCTTTCTTCCTTTTAAGTTGTTCATTTCAGGTATTTTGTCATGGCAATAAAAAACTGAATAACACAGGGAGGAAAGAGAAATAAGTTATTTTAACTATTCTCTTTAGCTTCTGTACATTAAATTAATAATATTCATATATTTTGAAAAGATAAGTTATATAAGACTTTATATATTTTGAAAAGATAACTCAAGGTCTGTATATTTTGGTTCTCAAATGCTGACAAACTTAAAACATTTTTTTATTCTACATATTTCAGTATTTTCCAAATATAAGCATCTTAGATAAATACTTTAAATAAAAGTAAAGGCTTAAAAACATTCCTTCTACCAGAGAGAAGCAGATATCTCAGCAATCTGTACTAGTTCCTGACTAATTAAACAAAAATATAAGTAATGGTTAGAGAAATAGGAACTAAGCACAATGGCAATGTTTAGTTCATTATAAGTTTATTAAAACCCTTTGAATATTCTCTTATTGAATGTCCATTTGTTGCATCCTCTTGTAAAATAGAATTATTCACTGAAGGAATCAGGGTTCTGGGTTTTTATGCTTAAAAGTATCACTATACTATCAGAGCACTTAGAGAAAACAGAATGAAGGGAAGTTTCAAAATGATCATCTAGGTTATTCAAGGTCACTATATGTAATAGAGATATAACAGAGTTTTGGCTTTAATCCAGAATAAACCTTGAGTCTGTAAGGAAATATGTCCTTACGTACACTTAACAAAGCTCTACTTTCCCATACATTAAAAAAAAAAAAAAAAAAAATCAATTCTGTATACTAGTGGGATTCATCAAATAGAGTTGGGAGCCAGAAGTGAAGAGGGAGGTGAAAGGCAAATATTTTCTAAACACTTCAACTATTTGACTATTTACTGAATTCCAAGGTAATTTCTATTTATTTCTTTAAGAAAGTTCCACACAAATCTGCTATCGTTGACACTCCAGAAAAACATCTGTAGCATCTGATTCCTCCTTTTCATAAAAGCTAGAATATTCTTCAGAAATAATTACTACAGAGGATACAGCACAAAGCTGAACCCTACTCTTAAGAATAAAATACAAATTAACTTTAGAAAATCTTATTATAAAAAGCTGAAAATAATTGATATTCTATATGAATCATACATTAAAAACCTCGTATAAGTACTGAAATGCAATTATTTAGTGAACTTTACTTGGAGGTATAAATCTTTTCTTTTTAGGTAAGGTACAAGGGGGATCAAACCAAGGCTCCTGTACATGCTAGACAAACACACTACTACTAGCTTATATCCCCAGTCTTTACTTGGAGATATAATTTCCAACTAAAAAAATTCTGATGGGCAGTAATAAATCATTTGTTAAATGAAAAAGTGATACTTTTGTAAAATCTATCCTTTGTGCCTTGGTGCTCAGCACAAATGTTCTAACTGATGAACATACACTTTAAAATCAGGTATAGCACCAGAAGAAAAAAAATCAGATAGACCAACCATACTGTTTACACATTTTAAAATTATCTGATGATCTGATATTTTATTTATTTATTTGTTATGGTACTGAGGATTGAACCCAGGGGCATTCTACCTCTGAGCTACACTGTCAGTCCTACTTTTTATTCTTTATTTTGAAACAGGGTCTCACTAAGTTGTGGAGAGCCTCACTAAGTAGCTGAGGCTGGCCGCAAACCCAGATCCACCATCAGCTTCCTAAGTACTGGGATTACAAGCATGACCCACCACACCTGGCTATGATCTGATATTTTAAAAATACCTTTCTGACTAAGGATAAACTACCCCTCTCTCTGAGGGGAAGTTAACTAATGCTTAGAGATATCAAAGGCCCAGTGGGGAGCATGCCTGTGACAGCATACTAGCCAGTCTGGAGCCATGCTTCCTCTATCTGGTCTATACACCTTGGAGACACTATTCCTCTGCTTTAATCATCTCAGGGCCAGGTGCCAGGCAACTAAGAATGACTCTGACAGTGTAGAGCCCACTGAAATTATTTAAACTAGCCAATTTTAAACTGTTTTCTCTGACCCTTCATCTTTCCCATAGAAATTCCAACAAAGGCTATACTTTGGCCTTCTCTTTGTTCTTGCTTTCTGCCTCCCAACTACCCCAGAGGTATCCCCATGTAGTCATACATGGTGAGCTGTGCCCAGTTTCTAGGCTCTGTGAGTAAAATAATATTTTTTGTTTTCCTAAGCTCTCCTTATAGCTGAATTTGCCTGACCATCACCTAAAAGAACACAGAAGACAAACACAGGCAAATCTATGAACTTCATGTACTTTTAGGTTGTTATAACACATTAAAAAATCCAAGGTAGGGTATTTGTGGTGCTGGGGATTGAACCTAGGGTCATTCTACCTCCAAGACATACTCCCCAGCCTTATTTTATTTTGAAACAGGGTCTCGTTAAATTGTTGAAGTGAGCCTTGAAACTGAGATTGTCCTGTCTCAGCCTCCCAAGCACCGGAATTATAGGCATGGGCTATCATGCCTGGCTAAGAGTCTGAGGTTTAATTACTAAACTGAATTTTTTTTTCCTTAGGTACTGAGGATGGAACCCAGGAGCATTCTACCTCCAAGCTATACCCCCAGCCCTATTTTTTATTCTTTATTTTGAAACAGGGTCTCCCTAAATTGTGGAGTGCCTCACTAAGTAGCTGAGGTTAGCCATGAACCTTCGATCTTCCTGTCTCAGCTTCCCAAGTCCTGGAATTACAAGCGTGCGCCACCTTGCCTAGCTAAACCGAATTTTTTAAAATATTTTGGACCAGGTTTGGCGCACACCCCTGTAATCGCAGTACTTGGGAGGCTTAGGTGGGAGGATCGCAAGGCTCTCAGCAACTTAGTAAGACACTATTTCAAAATAAAAAATAAAAGAGGCTGGGGATGTGGCTTGGAGAACATTCCTAAATTCCATCCCCAATACCTCAAGAGAAAAAAAAATGCTTGTAGACATTAACATATAGAAAAAATATCTTGTAAAGATTAACTAAAGACTACATTTTTATGTCCACTTTGAAAATTACTTTTGCTATTACTGTCCCAAATTTAATTCTGGCATAAAAGATACCATCTGAAATGAACAAGGCTCATAAATAAAAATAGAAATGAAATACCTACCTGGGAAGGTGTACTAGTAAGTTCCATCTTCTCTTGTGATTTCTCCTTTGCTAGTCGAGCAGCTTCTTTAAATTCCTGAAACTTTTCTGCAAACTGAATGAATAAAACTATATACATTAACCAAATAACAATAAGTCACAGTGTCCACTTTTGCCTTACTTTGTTTTTCATTTTTTGAATAGCTAACTCTTACATAAGCAACACAGCCTACAAAGAAATCATAGCTTATAATATGAAAATGATAGAAAAGAAGCCTAACAGTAAATATTCATTGTGCAAAATGTACTTTGACAAATTTCATTCAAAAATATCACTCTACAATGAAGTAAAAATTGGTGTCAGCTAGCTTACCTAACCACCTCCTTGGTTGTTCAGAATAATTTACTAGACCAGTAAACATGATTATACTATGTTTTATCACTGAGAAAACTGAGTAAGAATATGAAATGATAGTTCCCTTTTCAAACCCAACAAGCCACCCCTGATTTCAGTTCCATCTTGAGAAGAAAAGTTTTGAGAGGAAAGGCTTGTGATACTTTGATCTGACTTGAGAGATAGGGGAGGGTCAACATTTAACTTATTAAAGGAAAAAGTGATGCTTTTATAAAATCTATAACCTTTGTGATTCAGTGTTAAGCAAAAGATGTCTCAACTGTTGGACTTCAGATTTTTAAAATTAGAGCAAACTGTGTTGTTTATATTTTTAAAATTCTCTGTATTTTATGTGTCATCACAACTTTTCCTTTTTATCTTAAACTTGTCACATCCACATATAGGGATTTACATAAGGGAGCTGAATCTATGCTACTATACTTCCTTAACTGAATAGAATATGTTCTTACATTGAAAAAAAGAATTGAATACAAAGCTAGAAAGTCCCACACTGGTGGAAATCAAAGAAAAACAAAACCGTAATTAACTTTTCTTTATGTGATCTGAAGTAGAAAACACAATTTCTCTTCTGTTAATTTAGCATTCCACAATATTTCATGTTTAAAACCCTTCTCAACTTCATAAAAACGTACGCTATGGCTAATTTTTATATCCTTATTTTTCAGCAGAAGAAAAACATAATGGCTTCAGTTTCCATAACAACAAATACAGTTTAGTAAGCCCTCTAGCAATCTAAGCACAGTTGGAATTTTGCTCACATGAGTCAACCTTAGGAGAAATACATTTCTTCCAATGATGGTGATTTTCTTTGTTTTGAGAAGCCTTACCTACAATTATGTTTAGTCTTCTCCAAACCCTTATAATGCTTTGACTCAGTCATGATTTTTAATAAAAGAGACCAGAATATTTATATGCTTGCTTCATTTGTGCAAATGATTATAAATTCCTTAGGGTTCCCTACACTTTGAAAAGCACCAAAATTAATCTTCAAGGTAGCTTGAAAAATAGGACATGATTTTGTCATTTCTTGATCAATATATTCTGAAGAGATTGCTCTTAAGCTCTTGGAGCCAAGTCCACAGAATAAATAAATTAGACTTGACTCTAAGAGTTGAAGGGTTATTTCCCAATATTCAACCATCCTTAAAATACAAGCGTTCACCACTAGCAATAATTGGTTAAAAGCATATGTTAACTTTAAAGAGGGAAAAAAATCTTGAAAAATAAAAGCCCTTCCCAGATAAAAATATCAAATCAAGCCGGGCGTGGTGGCGCACGCTTGTAATTCCAGCATTCGGGAGGCTGAGACCGGAGGATCCGGGTTCGAGGCCAGCCTCAGCTACCTAGTGAGGCACTCCACAACTTAGACCCGGTTTCAAAGTAAAGAATAAAAAATAGGGCTGGGGGTACAGCTCAGAGGTAGAACGCCCCTGAGTTCAATCCCTAGTACCGCAAAAAAAAAAAAAAAAAATCAAATCAAAGGAAACAGTGATTGACAGAATTTAATAAACTATTCCTTTAGTACATTAGCTAGCTGCTCAGTATCTTGAAAGATGTAATGAAGAATTTATAGTCAAATTTACTTAGACCTCAAAATCATTTCATGCAAGTTTATTTGAAAAACTAACCCATTATTTAGTTCTTGTGTTATAGAGTCAAGAAGTTGAGCAAATGGAATATACTTGTAGTTTTTTCCTTTCCCTTCTATCTTTCTCTCAGTCTCTCTCTTTTTTTTTTTTTGGCTATGGGCTTTAATAGACAATTCCAAAAGAAAACTTCTAAGGTTCTAAGTAATGGCAAAAGTATTAAAATAAACATGATTTTCCAAGGGGATTATTTATGAAAGGGCAATGCTCAACTGGATGCCTATGTTCTTATTATGCTGAGATACTTTGAATCTGAAACTCATACCTGTATCACAATTAAGAAAATATATTTATAGAATACGGTATGTGTAAGAGAACCAAATCAGATACCACATTTTGTTTTAATCATCTTACAGATGATTAAAGTTAAAACAGTCTTAAAATTAAACTTCAAACATAATTTATATCAAAACTATTTGGAAACATCAGTGTTAAGGAATGCTTAAAACTTTAAAAACAAAGATTATTTCAAATACTGAACTATCTAATTACAACGTCAAGTTACTAAATATTTGCAAAAGTGTAAAATTTTTTAAAAGAACTCATTTTTTAGAATCTGAATAATTTCTGTAACAAGTAGCTTAAGGTTTCATGTAAATATGAAGTGTCTATCTCCAAGAGCATGATTAGCCTGCACCTGAACAATTTCAACCCTCAAGCCATCAGATCATGTCTATACCACATCACATGAAAAGTTTTTCACATGTAGGATTTGTTTTTGTAATAGAATACTTCAATCTCCTCATATATTCTTTCTGTGTAACATTCACAACTCAAGGTGCTGCTAGTATAAACACTGCACATCTTTTGCACATGGTCAGGACAATTATTTTATTTCCAAAATTTAGGTTGGTGATACTCCACAGTTATTGACCTTTCTGGACACAGTAATTCGCTTAGTATTATCCAAGAATTCCTCATAGCGTCTTTGGATCTCACTCTGCACTGTATCAGAATTCAGAGTACTCCCCACTCAGATAAAGCACAATTTTCCCTAAACACGAAAATTTCTATGTGCCTGTTGTCTATCAAAAGCTGAAATATATATCACTATCAGTTTCTGTTTTGACAATTCAGAAGAGATTGGTATCTGTCCTATCTGGCAGATGATTCCCAACTAAGAGTACTAATCCCTAAGCAAAATCCCTTTTGAAGTGCTAATCCCCACATTTTATTTCCTATCATACAGCCAATTAACTACAAAGTCCTTCTCCATAAATGGTGGCTGTTTTTAATGTGTACAATAAATTATGCAAGTGACAGAAGAATCCAATAATCTCTTGATTCTTGCTCTAAAGTCACTACAGTAGTTCTGAGAATACTCAACAAATTTCTCCCATATTTAATACTGTCCATTTGCCACATAAGTTGAAGATGAAGACTTTCACTTAGATCTTACAATTTAACTTACTTTTGAAAGATGATGCTCGGAGGAGAATCCCAGTCCATAAACAGTGTTTGCCCGACTATCGGCCCACTGGCCAAACTTCTGAGATGTTTTAGTAAATGTCATGTTTGGGGTGATGGTGCTATTTATTATTGCCTGAAAAATAAAACAAGTCTGAGTAACCAGCTAAAAATCAGCAAATAGCCACTTAAACACAGGACCATTTTGTTACATAAAAGTTTAGCATTGAGCCAGGCATAGTGTTACATGCCTGTAATCTCAGTACTTGGGAAGCTGAGACAGGAGGATCACAGGTTTGCAGCCAGCCTCAGCAGCTTATTGAAGTTCTCTAAAACTCAGTGAGACCCTGTTTCAAAATAAAAAATAAAATAGGGCTGGGGGGTATAGCTCAGAGGTAGAATGCCCTTGGGTTCAATCCCTAGTACTACACACAAAAAAAAAGTTTAGGATTGCTAATAAACCACAATGTTAAATATATAGTTGTAGAATCCAAGTGTAGTGGTGCACACCTGTAATACCAGTAATTGGGAGGTTGAGGCAAATGGACTGAAGGTTGAAGACCAGCCTCAGTAACTTTGCAAGACCCTCAGCAACTTCTTGGGTAGTCAATGCCCTCCAAAATTAAGATTAAATGTGATTTCAATAAGAATAAAAAGATACATGTTACAAAATCTATAAGCAGTCTGGGGTGAGTTATTAAATGGAATGAAAATCAAACATTTTCAGAACATAACTAAATTTGTTTGCCACATAAGCAATGGTATAAATGTAAAATATTTATCAGCTATGCTATATAGCTATTGATGAAGTAATAATATTGAATACATGGACAACTGCCCTACTACAGGAGACAATACAAATTGGCCCTTTCCTTTATCTCCCAGACAGTAGATATGTTATTTATTATTATATGAGAGCCCTTATCTTTGGGCAAAGTTTATATATTCATATTTATATAGCTCCTTACCCTTCAGCAGTTCAAAATGGCTTCTGCCTGCATATCATTTTAGGTCTGTAAAATATGGCTAATAATTACTCTAACTTATGGAGCTATCATCAAATGAAAGAAATGGAAAAAAAACAATAACAAATTTATTTAACATTTTTTATTGTACTTATTACACCCCTAAACTACACACTCAGCCCTATTTTGTTTTTTATTTTGAAACAAGGTCTCATTAAGTTGCAGAGGCCCTCACTAAGTTGCTGAGGCTGACTGAGAACCTGTCTCAGCCTCCCAAGTACTGGGATTACAGGTGTGCGTCACCATGCCCAACCGAGAGGCAACGTAATCATGGGTTTCATTCTATAATGAGGGCAGTTGTCACTATCAAGTAAAGAAATAGTTGATAATATAATTTCAGAAACTGCTAAGTGCTATGAAGCCAGGATCTGACAGAGTGGAAAGCAAGCAAAGAAAGAGAAAGAAAGCAGGCACTGTTTTACATTTGGTGACCTTCAGTGTTCTATGAGCTGGGACCTGAGTGTTTTCAAAGAGATATTTTTATATGTGATCCTAATAACTCACAAAAAATGGGCTGGCAACGTGTTGTACAGGCATCTAAGAAAACTGACCAGTATGTTGTTGATCATTTGAGAAATTAAATCTCAAATTTATTTCTTCTTCCTTTGTTAAAGAATCCCATTTTAATCTCCATTTTGAACCTTTACTTGCCTCTGTATTACTTGTTCTTTAATCACTAAAAAAATCTTTACAACAATAGATAATCCTACACATAAAGTTTTATTTCTTAGATTCTTTAAATAGAACATTACTATGGATCCTTAAAAGAAAATTTTTAGTGCTTTAAAATAAATATGACTCTCAACTCTACAGTTCTTGTCCTTTTAAAGGAAGGTGATAGAACTGCTGTGTCATTACACACCATGTAGTGCCCAGATCCTGGCTCTCGGCCATGCTAAAGTCTCTGCAGCATGATCAGAAAACCTTAAAGCAAACTTCACATGTGTAGTTCAGGCCCTAAGTGAGAACAAACAAACATTTTCTATTCTGGGGCACCTATAGATTTTCCAACTCAATCAGGAAGTGCAGAAAGAGGTGGGGTTGGGAAGAAGCAAAACACTCATTTAGCTGAGTCAAATGAATACTACTGCTCACCAAGAAACAATTACTCCTATAAGAACTGCTATAGTTAATAACATCCATTTAGAAAAAGTAACTAGAAAATGGAAAATATGATAGAAAGTTACATACTTTGCTACAGAAAATAGATTTTGCTGAAAGAAACAATACAAGAACTTTTTCAAAAGAGTTATTACAGCCAAGTGTGGTGACCCATGCCTATAATCCTAGTACTTGGGAGGCTGAGACAGGAGCATTACACATTCAAGACCAGTCTCCGCAACTTAGTGAGCCTCTGTTTTAAAAAGAAAAATAAAATGGGCTGGGGGAGTTGCTCAGAGATAGAATGCCCTTCAATCCCTGGTACCACAAAAAGGTAAAACAAACAAACAAACAAATAAACAAAAACAACAACAAAATCCAACTAGCAACCTATATTCAGAAAAAGAAATACCACTGCTTCAGAGGGACATACACATGGGGATTATTTAATGACCAAATTTCCTTTCTTGAGAATAACTTATTTTAATCTGGTGAAAGTTATCTATTTAATTACTTCCACATGCTGTCTTTTCCTAGACATGGACTGTATTACTTCACCTTCACTTTTATATACCACTGAGCCCTTCTAACCTAATAAAACTACATTTTATCTGTGACTTAGGTCAAGAGACAAAACAGATTACATATTAGTTTCAAGTCAGAAAAAAGAAATTAACACTCTAAACCCAAGATAATATACATTATAGGACTATGAGGTTCCATAATCAAGATAATATATGTATGTATGTATGTGTATATATATATATATATATATATATATATATATATATTTTTTTTTTTTTTTTTTTTTTTTTTTTCCCCCGGTACTGAGGATTGAGCCCCAGGGCATTCTACCTCCAAGCTATACCCTCAGCACTATTTTATTCTTTATTCTGAAACAGGGTCTCACGAAGTTGCAGAGGGCCTCACTAAGTAGCTGAGGCTGGCCGAGAACCTGTGATCCTCCTGTCTCAACCTCCCACATACTGGAATTACAAGCCTGTGCCACCACAACAGGAAAAATATTTAATATCTGTTGCATTTCAATAAACCAGTTACAAAGTATGCAAAATTATTTTTCATCAAATAACAGTTCACAGAAATTAAGTATTACTATTTCTCTCAAGTCCTTTAAATCCTCTAAGTATAAAAAAAAAGTGGATCAATTATTCTGGTACATACGGGTTAGATATTTATGTACAAGACATAATATACAAAATAGCCTATAAGGTTCTATAATCTAGTCAAAAAGATAAAGAATGAGCACAATGAAAAATCAGAATAGAAGCCTGGTAGTAAATTAAATTGTCTTTTATTCCTCCAAACCCACAAGGCAATATGTAATTGATAGTCAAATAATATTAGTATTAACAATAATAGCAAGTATTTGTAGAATGATTACTATACACCTTTGGTGATTCTGCCTAAATTTATTTACTCTTCACAACAATGCTATGTATAATAATGTAGGTATTATATTAGTGTATTGTATTATTTTCTTTTTACAGATGAGAAAACTGATAGTTCCTTTTCACGGATGAGAAAAGTGAGGCACAGAGAAGTTAAATACTTTGCTTAAGGTCACATGACTAGCAAGTAGTGAAATAAAAATTCAAATGAAATAATTTGGCTCTATAGAGTTTGTTCTTTTAACTCCTACCCTATTGCTAAAATTTGGGGGCTGGAAAGGCCTAATGGCTTCTTGAAAGCCTGAAGGAGAAGAATGGAAACCCCATCTTTCTGCACACTATATTCAGAATCTAAGGTTGGGGATTTTTTTTTATTTAAGCAATTATACTAAAATGGATTTTCTTAGCTGGGGGTGGTGGTGCACGCATGTAATTTCAGTACTTGGGAAGCTGAGACAGGAGGACTGCAGGTTCACAGCCAGCCTCAGCAACTTGTGAGGTCCTCTGCAACTTAGTGAGACCCTGGGGGTATAGCTCAGAGGTAGAATGCCTCTGGGTTCAATCCCTAGAATTACAAAAAAAAAAAAATCTTTCCTTTTGAAGGGTCTACTATATACTAGGCACTAATTGCTTTGCAGATATTAACTCATTTAATCCTTACAACTACCAGTACTGAGATGAGAACAATGAGGCTTAGCGAGGTAATGTGCTCAAAGTCAAAACACTCAGTAATTAGTGGAGCTGAGAGCTGAACCCAGGCATTCCCTGATCTTAAATGTTACTCTATCTCCCTCTCCTAAAAATAAAACCTTGGGGTTTCTGTCCTTAAAATTCTTTTGAGATAAACTGTCAGCTTTAATACTGATATTGAAGACTTCATAAGATTTAGTGACTATGAACTGCCTATTATCCCACAGAAGTTGCTATGGTTTGGGTATGGTTTGTTTTCTCCCAAAGATTCAGATTTGGGGGAAGGTATTGTAGAATCTTCAAGGGTAGGGCCTAGGGGAGGATATTTAGGTCACTGGAGGTATGCTTTTGGAAGAAAGTTCTTTGTGAGACTTCCTGAGTTCTCATGAAAGGGCTATTCTAAAATGAGCTGGCCTGGTCCTTGTCACCTCTATCTGCTCCTGGTCCAAGATGTAACTGCTTGCTCTTCCATGTGCTCCCACCATCACTATCCCAATGCAATGCTGAAAGCAAGAGGCAGCACTCATCAAACTTGTACTATGGTGTATGGATTTTCAGCCTCCAAAACTTCTTCATAATTAATTACCTTGTGTCAGGTATTTTGCTATAGTAACAAAAAAGCTGACTATATCTGAAAAGAATTCTAGCTTCTAGAATTCTAGATCATGGCCATTCTGTTCACCACTATATTCCTACTATCTAGCAGAGTGCCGTCTGACACGTAGAAGATATGCAATGAATATTAAATAAACTGAATAATCTCAAATTTGTGGACTATTTTTGGCATATAACTCAATATAGTAAGGTGGTTAATCCAAGAAACTTGGTGGACAAAAAATGTTGCTAACCTAAGAATGAACAGTAATATTTCTTAAAGTTTTACAAATTCAGCCAGGTGGCGGCCTACACCTGTAATCCCAGTTCTTAGGAGGCTTAGACAGGAGAATTGTAAATTCAAGGACAGCTTCAGTAACAAGCAAGACTCTGTTTCAAAATAAAAGATAAAATAGGGTTGGGTGTGTAGCTAGGAGGTAGAATGCCCCTGGGTTCAATCCCTAGTAACTAATACACACACACACACACACACACACACACAGTTTTAAAAATTAAAAAAAAAGAGCTAGGTGTGGTGGCATAAACTTGTAATCCCAGTACTTGGGAGGCTTAGACAGGAGGATCGCAGGTTCTTGGCTAACCTCAGCTACTTAGTGAGCCCTCTGCAACTTAGTGAGACCCTGTTTCCAAATAAAGAATAAAAAATAGGACTGGGGGTATATATATATATATATATATATATTTTTTTTTTTTTTTGGCGATACTGGGGATTAAACTCAAGGGCATTCTACCTCCGAGCTATACCCCCAGCCCTATTTTTTACTTTATTTTGAAACCGGGTCTCACTAAGTTGCAGAGTGCCTCACTAGGTAGCTGAGGCTGGCCGCGAACCCGGATCCTCCGGTCTCAGCTTCCCGAATGCTGGGATTACAAGCATGTGCCACCACGCCTGGCCTGGGGGTATATCTTAAAGGAAGAATGCCCTTGGGCTTAATCCCCCGTACCACACAAAATAAATAAATATTTTAATTAAAATAAGGCAAAACAGATACTTTAACGTAAATGTAACTTACCTTTGAGCCATCTAAACTGATTATCCTATACACATTTCTTGTGCTGTCATAAAAATAAGACACAGTAACTGCATGCTTGCTGGTGGGTACCCAATTCTTCTTTGTGTTTGGGTCAATCTGGAAGACATGAGCTCGAGTGCTGAAGATAGGTTGCTCCCTGCAAGGCAGAACAGAGAATGACAAACTGAGAAGCAGCCAGTTTTATTCCATTGGACAAAAGAACATGAAAACTGTAAGGTCACCACCGCTTACTCAGTCACTCCATATACCCGAAAATAAAAGCAATTTTCTTTCAAATGTGAATATTTCTAAGTGTTCAATTATAGCTTCTTTAATACAATTTTAGCCCGTTCTGGTTATTCCCAAATTTTGTATATGAATTCACATACTCACTAAAATTTATCTGTAACTCCAAAACTAAGATCTGTGGCTTTTTTTTTTTTTTAGATACTCAGTGGGCAAGAGAAAAATCTGAGTCTCCTAATATGCACAGTTCCATTTGAAGTTGAACAAGATGATACTTGACCTTCTTGTTTCAGTACTCATACTATATAAAACAGGAATCCTTGTTTTCTGTATTTTTTCTTTTTTTACTCTTGGTGCTCTTACTGTTTAAAGTGCCCCCTCGGCACAGTGCTGAAGTATTCCTAAGTGTTGTCTGTTCCTAGGTACAATAAGGTTGTAATGTGCCTTATGGAGAGAAATATGTGCTAGATAAGCTTCACTCAAGCATGAGTTACAGTGACGCTGGCCATGAGTTCAATGCTAATGCAGAAACAATACATATTTGGTAATGTGTCCTTAAACAGAAACACACATAAAACAATGTTATACACCAACCGGTTGACAAAGATGTTATGACCAACTGGGCGCATGCAGTGGTGCACATCCCAATATGTGGGAGGCTGAGAGAGAAGGATCACAAATGCAAGGCCAGCCTTGCAAACATATTCCCCTCCCCTCAAAAAAGCTATGACCAGTGACTTTCAAGAACATGACTATGACTCTGTATGTTCCCTAGAAGTGATGGTTCAGTATTTGCTAATTCGGTATTGATTGCACCTTTATAGATAGTAACTACTGTGAATAATAAAGATGGACTGTAGTTTATTAAAACACTAGTATCTTACATATTCTTACATATTTTTTGTGGTACTAGGGATTAAACTCAGGAGCATTTTACCTCTGAGCTATGCCACCAGCCCGATTTTTTTTTTTTTTTTTTTTTTTGCGGTACGGGGATTGAACTCAGGGGCACTCTACCTCCGAGCTACACCCCCAGCTCTATTTTTTATTCTTTTTTTTGAAGCAGGGTTTCACTAAGTTGTGGAGTGCCTCACTAGGTAGCTGAGGCTGGCCGCGAACCCGGATCCTCTGGTCTCAGCCTCCTAAATGCTGGGATTACGAGCGTGTGCCACCACGCCCAGCTACCAGCCCGATTTTTATTTTTTATTTTGATACATGGCCTCACTAAGTTGCTGAGGCTGGCCACAAACCTGCAATCTTCCTATCTAAGCCTTCTAAGTACTGGGATTATAAGTGTATGCCACCATGCCTGGCCTAGTATCTTATATTTGACACTTACAAGGCTAACAGTTTTTATTCATTTAAAACCATATTATTCTCATATCAGGTAAATAACTTAAGAAAATTTACATTAAATATACTATATATTTATATATTATATTGAAAAGTATATGGAAAACAGGTTGCTCAAAACCACAGATAGTTTCTTAGATCAAATAGAACCTTAAAAATTTCAAACTCAAAAAATTTTTTTTTTCAAACTCAAAATTTAAAGATCCAAAACTCATACAAAATATGTGCTCAAAATATCACAAAATTTGTTAAAGTATAAAAACAAACATGAAGCCGGGCGTAGTGGCGCACGCTTGTAATCCCAGCATTCGGGAGGCTGAGACCGGAGGATCCGGGTTCGCGGCCAGCCTCAGCTACCTAGTGAGGCACTCCGCAACTTAGTGAAACTCGGTTTCAAAATAAAGAATAAAAAATAGGGCTGGGGGTATAGCTTAGAGGTAGAATGCCCCTGAGTTCAATCCCCAGTACCGCCAAAAAAAAAAAATAAAAAAAATAAAAACAAACATGAATTAATCTATATGTAAAAGATCCATTATAAAGCAAAATTTTCTAAATTCTGAGTAAAAACTCTTTCGGAAATAGCATTTGTCAAGTGTTAATATCTTTTTTCCCAGTCCAAGTAAGTCTCATCTTTCATTTCACTACACACCATTCTTTTCTGAAGTAGTTCAAGAGCCTGAAGAGAATTTTAACAGTAAACTTAATGTTTAAAATTAAAGGAACTGATTGGGTGCTGTGGTGCACACCTGAAATCTCAGCAACTCAGGAGGCTGGGGCAGGAAGATCACAAATTCTAGGTCAGCTTGGGCAATTTATAGAGACCCTGTCTCAAAATAAAACATAAGAAGGGCTGGGGGTGTAGCTCAATGGTAGAGATCCCTTAGGGTCGATTCTCAACACCACAAATAAATGAGTAATTCAAAATTTTAATTTTAAAGAATGTAAAATATTTTTAAAATATTAAAATTGAAGAAAGGAAAGAAAAGCATAGATTACAGAAACCAGAAAAATATTCATGGCAAATCTGGGTCCTTGGCAAAATGGCTCTTCAGATCAGGAATGATGAGCTAGCATCACATGTCTCTACCTTAGCTGGTGTGAAAAGGAGGTATTTTCCCTATAGTAACCTGGCTCTTTCCCAGTTTTGTTTCTGGAAAACTCTAATACAATTTTCCTATTAAAATTTTTATTCTGGCCGGGCATGGTAGCACATGCTTGTAATATCAGTATTTGGGAGGCTGAGACAGGAGGATTGCAGGTTCTCGGCCAGTCTCAGCTATTTAATGAGGCCCTCCGCAACTTAGTGAGACCCTGTTTCAAAATAAAGAATGAAAAATAGGGTTGGAGGATGGTGTAGCTCAGAAGTAGAATGCCCCTGTATTCAATCCCCAGTAACCCCCCCACACACACATAAAAATTATTCTGAAAGAAAGTGATACATTTTGTGCCACTCCCTAAAACCTGAAGCAGAAAGTCATCACTCCTTGTTTAACTGTCATTGTGTATGGATTGAATTAACAAATAATTACTAAACATCTGGTAAAGCTTTGTGCCAGGATGAAGAATCTCAATTGGGAAGTCTTACTCATTCCCTTGCCTCATCTTAAATCCTTAACTTGTGTTGAGGCTGGCACTACAATTTGTGTTACCATTCAAAGCCCTACAATCCATATATATATATATATATATATATATATATATATATATTTAAAAATATATACATATATATGTTTTTTTTTTTTTTTTTTTTTTTGCGGTACTGGGGATTGAACTCAGGGGCATTCTACCTCTGAGCTATACCCCCAGGCCTATTTTTTATTCTTTATTTTGAAACCGAGTCTCACTAAGTTGCAGAGTGCCTCACTAGGTAGCTGAGGCTGGCCATGAACCCGGATCCTCCGGTCTCAGCCTCCCGAATGCTGGGATTACAAGCGTGCGCCACCACGCCCGGCCATATATATGTTTTTTAATAGAAGTAAGCCTTTATTTCCTTGTTGTAAATAAAGCTGAATTGGTTGCTTTTTCGGTGATCAGTCAAAGAGACCAAATCCCATATCTTCATCAGACTCCTCCGACTCTTCCTTGGCTTCAGCCTTTTTAACCCTTTTAATTAAAGTTCCAGGTAAAAGGGCAGTTGATCAGACTAACTGGCTAGTTCCAACTCAGGGAAATTTAATCGCATACAACTCTATTAAAGCATATAAAAAAGAGAGGTAGACACTGTTCTTTATTGACTTGACAGTTTTTTGGTTTTCATTTCATTTGGAGGGAGGTTAAATTTCTAAATAGTGTATGCTGGTAACTATAGGAATGTGTTCTAATAGATAGTTTCTAAAAAGCTAAATAGCATTAGCACCAGGCCTGCTGGTGCATGCTGATAATCCCAGTCCTTGGGAGGCTGATGCAGGAGGATCACAATTTCAAGGCCAGCAAGTGGTAACTTAGTGAAACTCAGCTTCAAAATGGAAAATTAAAAAAAAGGACTGGGGGTATACCACTGTAGTAGAACATCCCTGGGTTCAAGTCCAAGCACCACCACCCCCATACAAACTAAATTAGCTATTAAAATAATGATACTGCTTTTGTGAACTTAAAAATTCTTAATGGAAATGGAATATTCTCAGTCCAGTAAAGACTACACAATAACTCATCCACCACATAAACAGAATCAAAGACAAAAATCACATGATCATCTCAATTGATGCGGAAAAAGCATTTGTCAAGATGCAACACCCATTCATGCTAAAAGTGCTGCAGAGAATCGGAATAGAAGGAACATACCTCAACATCATAGAGGCAATATACAATAGGCCCACAGCCAACATCATATTAAATGGGGAAAAACTGCAAGAGTTCTCACTAAAAACAGGAACAAGACAAGGATGTACATTATCACCACTTCTGTTCAATATAGTACTTGAGACTCTAGCCAGAGCAATAATAAGGCAAGAGAAGGAAATTAAAGGGGTAAAAATAGGAAAAGAAGAACTAAAACTATCCCTCTTTGCAGATGACATGATACTATACTTAGAAGACCCAACAAGGTCAACCAAAAAACTTATAGAACTGATCAACAAATTCAGCAGAGTGTCTGGATACAAAATCAATCTTAAAAAATCAGAAACTTTCCTGTATGCCAACCATAAATCCACTGAAAAAGAAATCCAGAAAACAATTCCACTCACAATAGCACCCCCAAATATAAAATACTTAGGGATAAACCTAACCAAAGAGGTAAAAGACCTCTATAAGGAAAAACTATAAAAAGTTGAAAAAATTGATGAAGACCTTAGAAGATGGAAAGATCTTCCATGCTCTTGGATAGGCAGAATAAATCATCAAAATGGCTATCCTCCCCAAAGATTCAATGAAATACCCATTAAACTACCAAGGTCACTCTTCACAGACAGAGAAATATCAGTCCTTAAATTCATTTGGAACAACAAAAAGCCCAGAATAGCCAACATAGTTCTTAGCAATAAGAACCATGCAGGAAGTATCACAATACCTAACTTCAAACTCTACTACAAAGCCACAGTAATAAAAACAGCATGGTATTGACACAAAAACAGACACACAGATCAATGGAGCAGAATAGAAGATTCAGAAACAAACCCCCGTGCTTACAGTCAATTGATTTTTGACAAAGGAGCGAAAAACATACACTAGAAAAAAGCCTCTTCAACAAATGGTGTTGGCAAAACTGGATAACCATATGCAGGAAAATGGAAATAAACCCCACTTTCTCACCCTGCACAAGAGTTAATTCAAGATGGATCAAAGACCTACTTTGACTACTATATAACAAAACCTGGGATGGAGAATGAGAATGTAGGAGAGTGGTAGAGCATTTGCCTAGCATGTACAAGGCCCTAAGTTCAATTCTCAGAACTGCAAAGAAAGAAAGAAAAAAAAAAAAAAGAAATGAACTGAGATGGAGATGGTCCCTGCCCTTGAAAACTTCAATTTGGTGAAGGAAGCCAGGTATGTTAAAAAAAAATAATAATATGCTTGTTATAGGTTGGATTTAAAATAATCCCCAAAACTCATGTGTTAAGCTATGCAGCCAAGTTTGGAGGTAGGACCTGGCTGCTGGGAAAGGGTCCCTGGGCCTATGGCTAGGGACAGAGTTTTCCCCAGTTGAGCCACTGCAGCTTCCTCTCTCTTTCTCTCCCCCCTGCCATCATGAGCTGACAAGAAGCTCACCTTCTCTCTCTGCTCCCTGCTATGATGTCCTGAGAATCTGCAGCTGCTTGCTTCCAAGGAACCATTCTAACATGAACTGAAATCTCCAGAAGTGTGAGCAAATAAAAATTTTTTTCCTCTAAGTTTTGTGTGTCAGGTGTTTGGGTCACAGCAGTAAGAATGCTGACTAAATCTTAAAAAGTTCAAGTTGGTGAGAGAAGACAGAGTAAAAATAAAATCTCCACCATGATATTCTCTGAAAATAAGTGGCTGAGGGCTATGGTGGAGAAACTGATGCCTAGAGACAGCCTGAAATAAGTTATGGTGTAGTGGGAAAGGGCACAGCACACTCTTGTGTATAGCAAGAACTTTAGTAAGTATAAATATCTTTGAAGAATGAGGCTAGAATGAAGAAATAAAATAAGCCACTTGGAAACTGAAATTATCAACAGGAAATAGTTTTGCATTTTAGAAAGATAAATATGCCAGCAAATGAAGGAGGTAGGTTGGAGAGAAACAACAATGGATATAGGAAGATTAAGCAGAACCTTACTAAAGAATCCCATGTATTAAATAAAGAGGATGAAAGGTTAGGGAGTAGGATGAAGACATAAGAAGGAATTAAAGGTAAATTTAGTAAGTAATATAAGTAAGACTAAGTTACAGATTGGATATAGAGCAGTGGTTCTTCAACTGGGGTGACGTGTCCCTTAGGGACATTTCATAGTGGAGACATCGGAAGACTGCTTTTGGCATCTGGTAGGTAGCAGCCATAGATGCTATGGAACATCTACAAAGTACAGGACAGCACCCACAACAAAGAATTATCCAACTCAAAATGTCAATAATGCCAATGCTGAGAAATCCTGATGTAGAAGATTTAAGAAGAATCGGAGTCTCTTGGGTTCTTAGGAATAGAAATTAAAGACTGAAACTGAGAAACTGGAAGGGATGAGGATGAGCTCAGTTTTGACTGAATTCAGATGCCTACAGAGTTTACATATACAAGTGTTGGGTCAGGAAGTTACAAACACTTGTTTATAGAGCTCAGCAGAGGAAACTAGGCTGAAGTGAAAACTTTGGGGACTCAATAGATCTTCTGACCAGTCTATTTAAGATATATTTCAACACTTTTCATGTAAATAAATTTCATTTAGACAAAGGCTGGAGAAGCGGTAGACAAAGTATACTCACAATATTAAAGCTGTATTCTCTTTTTTAAAAAACCCTGAAGCCGGGTGTGGTGGCGCACGCTTATAATCCCAGCATTCGGGAGGCTGAGACCGGAGGATCTGGGTTCGCGGCCAGCCTCAGCTACCTAGTGAGGCACTCCGCAACTTAGTGAGACCCGGTTTCAAAGTAAAGAATAAAAAATAGTTCTGGGGTAAGTATAGCTCGGAGGTAGAATGCCCCTGAGTTCAATCCCCAGTACCGCAATAAAATAAAATAAAATTAAAAAACCCTGAAGTGCATTTGAAACTGATTTTTTCAGATGTCCAAGTATTAATACTTTTTCAAATAAACTAGATGGAACTCATAAATTAAGGTTAGATACACACTTCATAAAAACCCACAAAACTACTAATTAGATAAAATATCAGTGTATTGTGTTTGACAGAAAAACAATCTGAGAAATAAGTGCTCCATGTTTAAATAAGTTTTGTAAACACTGGTATATCCTCAAATATTTATAATGAACATTAGAATATTAGGGTTCCAAGAAGTTCTGCAGTAAAAAAAAAAAAAAAAATAGACTTACTTAACCCTGAATAATCCAGCATATGAGAAATTATTTGACCTTAGAACTCTTTTTTTCATGTACCACATTAACATCTAAAATAATTTATATTTATGACCACATGTGAGAATCAAAGGACAAATTTCAAGGTAAATAATATCTCATCGAAAACTGGCCTTAGTATTTGTTATGGTTTGAATCTGAAATGTCCTTCCCAAAGCTCATGTGTTGGAAGCATGCCCCCAGTGCAGCAAGGTTCAGAGTGGGCGTGGCCAGAGGACTTTATCTGTCTCTGGCTCCCTCCTCTCTTCCTCTCTGCTTCCCACAGACATGAGTTGAGCAGCTATCTCCCACCATGCCCTGCCACCATGGTGTTTCTGCCTTGGAGCTGGCAAACTATGGACTAGATTTTTGGAACCATAAGCCAAAATAAGTGTTTTCTCTTCTAAGTTTTTCTTGTCTGTTATTTTAGTTGTAGCAATGAAAAAGCTAATATAGTATTCTAACATCTTTACTGAAATTACTAATTATATTTATGTACTAATGGTCACTAGAAAATATATAACAGACAAATAAAAATTGAGGCCTTATTTAGTAGTGACTACAGTATTACTAAATAGATATTTGTTAAGAGCACTCAACTCTTCTAAGAAGTTGGACATTATCTAAAGTGCAAATTTAAAAGCTAATAGATTCAGCATGAAATGGATTAACTTAAAAGAGGAAAACTAAACACAGATATTTTAATACTAGAGAATCATCTTTCTTACACATCGATAACCAAAACAGTAAGTAGTCCAAACTACTATAGTGATACAAGAAAAGCTTACTGAGTATTTTCCTGTTAGAAAATTTCTGGAATTAAACAACTGTAGAAAACTAGTATAAGAATAATTCTTAATTTCATCTTTGAGCTACAGTCCTATAAAGCACTATACACAACAGTAGATTCTAAAACTTAATATGAATACAGAAGATTGGAAGAATGTTAAGTATAAGATAACTCTGAGGGAAAAAAGTAGTAAAACCAAAATTTTATTTTAAAAATAAGTCTTATTCATAAAGAATTACTACATTTAGGCCTCAGGCATCTGTGTAATAAGAAAGAAATGAGGATGATAAAAAACTGAAGCACAAGTCAGGCATGGTGGCACACACTTATAATCCCAGTACTTGGGCAGTTGAGACAGGAGGTTTGCAGGTTCACAGCCAGCCTCCGCAACTTGTGAGGCCCTCTGCAACTTAGTGAGACTCTGTTTCAAAATAAAGAATAAAAAAACAGCCTGAGGGTATAGCTCAGAGGTAGAAGGCTCTTGGGTTCCATCCTCAGTACCACAAAAACAAAACAACAACAACAAAAAAACCCCACAAAACTGAAGCACAACAAAATGACTATTTGCTAGGAGATATGTAAGTTCTAGATCTAGAAGGGGGAAAAAAAGCAAAATGTTAACATTTGTCATTTTGATACCTTTGATTAAAAAAATCAGTGATAATGCTATTTAAGAATTACTATCAAAGTCTATATTTTGCAAATATTGTGTGATTACTTAATAAGTCTTTGTTCTAAGGAAACACAAAGGAATAGGTCCAATAAATACAACCAAACTCAAGGGAAGGAAGATAAATGATATATTTTCTAGTCTACCTTTAATGCCTCGCTTACAAATGCCCTTTTCAGATATGTAAGTACAAATAGCTATTGTAGCAAAAGAGATACAAAGGAGGTTATGGTTTTAAATAATTCTAACTTTCTCTTTAATTTTTCAAGAGAAAGTAGCCTATCAGACTTGTTATAAAAAAAGGCTGGTAATGTTTTCCACTGAAGGGTTTCACACTGTTGCAGACATTGTTGGCTGCCTATTTCCCAATTATTTTTCTCTGCTCCTCCCTAACAAACCCCAGATACTCCACCCTCCTTTCCAGGACATGGAGCTTCACTTCACATTCTTGCCAGAAGTTGGTTTAGAAGTGATCTCTGAAGCAATTCGGATCAATGAAATAACTAGGAAAAGTTTCCTGGAAGCTTCTAGGGACATTCATGAAGAGATACTTATGCATGTAAAAAGGGATGTTCTCTTAAATAGTGTTTGTACCTGACACTAGAAAGTAAAGAACCCATCTTAGCACTGTAAGGAGAGCATACCTGAGAACAAGGCCAACATTCTTTGTTAATAATAGCAGATGGAAAAACAAAGAATCTGCTTTCTTGATTATGGCAGAGCCAGCCTACCTTCAGGCTTCTGAAGTGATGAAACAAGTTTCCAAATTGAAGTTCTCATTTTAAAAATTATACACATGATAATTGAAGAGGTTTACATATAATAAACTCTGCAATAACATGTGCCCCAATAAAAGATGATTAGTAGTCTAGTACTCTAGAACTCCTGACTGACTACCTACTGACTCATTATTAAGTCCATACATAACACAACCACATAGTAAACACAACTAGATTTTGGGGGCCCCATTTAAAATTGCAGAGCTAGTCAATGGAGAAACTTATAAAAACAATTGCATTTGAGAAGAGTAGGAAGAGGAAGGAAGAAGTGGAAAGAAAACGTGAAAATGGTGAGAGTTCACTATCAACCAACTTTGTTACAGAGATTTTATTTCCAAAGCTTTTAACTAAAAAATAGTAGTATAAGGGCTTATTAGCTACATGGAAGCAACCATCAAAATAAATAAGAATAGAAACCGGGCTTGGTGACACACACCTATAATCCCAGTACTTGGGAGGCTAAGACAGGAAGATTGCAGGTCTGAGGACAGCAAGTAGCAAAAATCTCAGAAACCTAGCAAGACCCTGTTTCAAAACAAAAATCTTAAAAGGGATGGGGGGTGGGGCTAGCTCAGAGTTAGAATGCTCCTGGGTTCAAGTCCCTGTAAAGAAAAAAAAATAATTAAAAAATAAATGCCTCTGGGAATGAGGCTGAATAAAGGACAGTATGGGGTAGGGGACCACTACTTTTATTTATAATCCCCTATTTCATTTTTTTAAACCTTATAGAGGCACTGAAACATCTTTTAAAATGTCACTGTGTAGATATTACACTTATGCCACAATTAACACTGAGAAAACAATGCTCTAGGGGCCATTTTTGAAGATTGCTAGGAACCATAGAATGACAACTTTTTTTTTTTTTTTTTTTTTTTTTGCAGTACTAGGGATTGAACTCAGGGGCGTTCTACCTTCGAGCTATACCCCCAGCCCTATTTTTTATTCTTTATTTTGAAACTGGGTCTCACTAAGTTGCGGAGTGCCTCACTAGGTATCTGAGGCTGGCTGCAAACCCGGATCCTCCAGTCTCAGCTTCCCAAATGCTGGGATTACAAGTGTGCGTCACCACGCCCGGCTGAATGACAACTTTTAATAGCTTAGAACTCAATAGACTTAACAGCACATGGTATGAATGTTTCTATTATGCATTAAGAAGAATAAAGGAAAAGTAGGTAGAAGAGGAGCAGAAAGACAAACATGCTGAAGGTACTTCTAATTCCTGACAAAAATAACTTCCTTGATTAGAGTAAATAAACAAGAAATAAAACAAAAAATATCTATTTTTGGCTTGGTTTTTATAGTTTGAAGTGACAAGAGAAGCTGAACAACACTTGGCAAGGTTAGAAGAATAACAGCAAGGATGCACCTAGGCATTTTACACTAATGCCCATTTAGCTTCACAGGTAATGACTGAAGAATTTAGTTTCAGTGCCATTGCAAGGTGGCACACCATACCTTCAGACATTGGAATTTCCTAAAAAGAACTCTGGTACAAGTTAATATAAACTGTAATTCTATGAGATTACCAGAGAACTGGCTTAAATCTCAGTGCCTATCTGTCTCTCTCATACACACACACATACCTTACGAAAAATCTTAGTGGTTGAAATCGATGTTTTAATGCTACTAAAAATTGACTGCATAATCTCATAGCATACTACCAACTATTTATTTCTATGTTATGTATTTTGGGTGGAAGGATGGTACTGGGGATTGGACCTAGAGGCAGTCTACCTCTGAGCTATACCCCCAGCCTTTTTTATTTTTTATCTTGAAACAGGATCTTGCTAGGTTGCTGAACATCTCATTATATTGCTGAGGCTGTCCTCAAACCTGCGATCCTCCTATCTCAGGCTCCCAAGTACTGGGATTACAAGCATGCACCACCATGCCTGGCTCCATGTTAGGTATTTAACAGCTCAATGCTTATATATAAAATGCTCTTTTAAAAAATATGCATGCCTACTTTGAGAAAAGCAAAGATTATTCTAATGTCTACCCAATACATAATTATACTGCAACAACTCCATCTAGTGATGACTCAAAAAATAGCAGATGCATGTTTCTTAAAACTTGCAAGTTACTGCATGGCAAATGCAAATTGTAAAGTGAAACTGCTATAACAGAAGTATAGACTTAAAATATACACCGACAACTAAAAAATATCTTCTGGAAGGATTTTAAAAATTTGTATGATCTGAATTCCTTGATCTTTTGACTGGTTAACCATACATTCAAATGAAAGATTTTTGTTTAAATCATTGTTTTGCATCAGAACAATTGAGCATCAGAAATACTTTCATGGCTCTATTTATTTATTTAGAGTTGAAGTGGGGATTAAACCTGGGAGGAGGGGTTCTCCCGAGCTACAACCTCAGCTCTTTTCATTTTTTATTTTGAAACAGGGCTTTGCTAAGTTGCTGAGGCTGTCCTCAAACCTGCGATCCTCCTGACTCAGCCTGGGATTACAAGTGTGAACCACCATGCTTGACTTCAATGATTTCTTTTAATTGGCATATGTGAAGTAGATATACTCTTGAGGACTTTATTCAGAGCTGTGCTTAGGAGATTAAGGGATATGGTGAAAATCAGAGTAAAAAGCAAGCAACCCTACTGGTAAAGCCATATCTGGTCACTCTAAAAACCGCAGCTCCAAGTCCGGCGTGGTGGCGCAGGTTTGTAATCCCAGTACTTGAGAGGCTGAGACAGGAGGATCCAGATTCGCGGCCAGCCTCAGCTATTTAGTGAGGTCCTCTGCAACTTAGTGAGACCCTGTTTTAAAATAAAGAATAAAAAATAGGGCTGGGCCTCCTGGGAGTAGAATGTCCCTGGGTTCAATCCTCCCCAGTACCACAAAAAAAAAAAAAAAAAAACAAAAAATGCAGCTCCAAACTCTTCTCTTTCAGGATCCACCGTTCTTTCTTCTTATTTCTTTACTTTCCTCCACAGCACTTATCTGACATATATTTTATTCATTATCTCTCTCTCCCAAATAAAGTATAATCTCATAAGGGAAAGGACTGTGTCTGTTTCAATAATTGCTATGTCTCCAGCAACTCAAATACCTAGAACATACTCAGAAAATGCTGAATAAATTAATGAAAGATTATCGACCAAAATGCCTAAGATTTCTTGGTGGTGGAATTAAAAGTGATCATTTTTTCATATCTCAATTTTCCATGTGAATATGTGTTACCTAAAATAAGAAAAAAAATTTAAGCAATCAGTTTTAATCCAGTTTATTCACTTACTTTAACAAACATAGCTAGTAGAATGTTGTCTTGGTGATCACAAATAAATACATATGTAAACCTTCATTAAGCTGCAGATTTATGGACTTTACTGAATACAATGTCTTAGAAATTAACTTAAGGTGGGCCAGACACAATGGTGCACACCTGTAATCCCAGTACTTGGGAGGCTAAGACAGGAAGATTGAAGGTTCAAGGCCAGTCTCAGCAACTTAGTGAGGATCTTATCAACCTAGTGAGACCCTGTTTCAAAATAAAAAATAAAACAGGGCTAGGGGTGTAGCTCAGAGGTAGAACACCCATGAGTTCAATCTCTAGTATCAGAGAGGGGAAGAGGAGAGGGAGAAAGAAGAGAAAAAATAAACTGTTTAAAATGCATGCCAGTTAAAGCCAGGCATGGTGGTACATGCTTGTAATCCCAGTACTTGGTAGGCTGAGATAAGAAGATGACAGGTTTATGGCCAACTTCAGCTATTTAGTGAAGCCCTCCACAACTTAGTGAAACCCTATTTCAAAATAAAGGATAAAAAATAGGGCTGGGGGTGTCACTCGAAGGTAGAATGCCTCTGGGTTCAATCCCTAGTACCAAAAAAAAAAAAAAAAAAAAAGCCTGCCAGTTAAAAATATTATAGCCCTAATGATATTGAATCCATCCAGAAAATATAGGTCTGGAGATACTCTTTCCTGTAAAATGCTTCCTACAAAAGAAATCAGCCATAAATCTGCACTGGTTTAAGTTTTTCCATCAACTCTCTGCTCAGAATTATCTTTATGGCATATAACAACACCTAGAGTCATCCTACCCAACAAGTTAATATACCTACTTATGTGGCTTTAACTGTGAACCAGCAAGCCTGCCCTAAGGGAAACCATAAAATGTCAACTTTAAAAAGTCCATTACTGGGCATTGGTGATGCATGCCTATAGTCTCAGCACTTGGGAGAATGAGACAGGAGGATTGCAGGTTCAAGACCAGACTCAGCAAGTAATGATTCTCATCAACCTAGCAAGACTCTGTTTCAAAATAAAAAATAAAATAGGGCTTAAGGTGGGAGAGTGTATCTCAGAGGTAGAATGCACCTGGATTCAATTCCCAGTACCACACACACACACACACACACACACACACACACACACAAAAGACACCACAGCTGGGCACAGTGGCACATGACTCTAATCTCAGCTATTTGGAAGACTGAAGCAGGAAGATCTAAATTTGAGGTCAGTCTGGGCAACTTAAGTGAGACTCTGTCTCAAAATAAAATAAAAGGGCTGGGGGTGTAACTGAGTAGTTGATCAATTTGCCTTGCAAGTACAAGACCCTGGGTTCAACCTGTAGTAGGGGAGGGGAAAAAAGGAAAGAAAGCCAATTGTCTAAAACTGGAGAGAGTTCCCAAACTGGTTCTCTAGCTAACAAAACAGAAAATGATGATGGTTTTTTTTTACTAAGTACAGACAAATATTAGCCAAACCAATAAACAGAAAAGTTATCAATCTTCACAAAACCTTTGTGTTTAGCAGACATTCCATAATAGTTAAACAGATATTATCAGAACTCCAATTAAATTTGCTTCATCTAACTATTTAAAGAACTAGTTCTCGAAAAGCCATACTCAAAAGAGCCTAGAAAAAATGATAACACTTACTTTTAAATCTTTCCTACTCAAAAACATTATGTGAAAAAGAGTTCTAGAGTTTGAATTGAATGTTCTTTTGAGACATCTGAGTAAAACAAGTTAGCCTTATTTCTTAAGAAGAGGAGTAGTTTAATACTAAGGGTACTATAAATAGCATGAGCAGGGCATGTCATATAATGATTTTATATCATGGTAATATAAAAAACTTTATCACAAATAAGTATGGCCAGACTGTGAGGAACACAAAATTTGTACTAATCTATAAGCTAAATCACAACACTTAACAAAACACCATGCTATCTCCACTATCCTAAAAGCATTCACTCTTCTACTACTAAGATACAGTGATACCTTGGTATCTGCAGGTGATTGGGTCCAGGACCCTCAAGAATACCAAAGTCTGTAGCTCAGTTCCCTTATACAAAATAACACATTATTTGTATCTAACTTTAAATACTTTAAATCATCTCTGGGTTACTTATGGTATCTAATATAATTTAAATAGTGTAAGTAGTTGTCATACTGAATTGTTTAGGGAATAATAACAACAACAACAAAAAAGTGTAAATGTTCGACACAGGTACCTTTTTTGTTGTTGTTTTCTCAAATGTTTTCAATATATGGTTGGTTGAATCCCGAGATATAGAATCTGTGGATACAGAGGGCTAGCTGTACTTTGTCAGAAATTTGAAAATGTTTAAGTGCCTGTAAACTATTCTAAATTTTCTAAGATTAAAAATTTCCCCCATCACAGTAACAATCAGAAGGCACATTTTTTATTATCCCATTTCCTATATCAGAGCCTTCACTGAATTAAGATTTACAATTTTGCCTTGAATCTTTTAATAGGTTGATTAAAGAAACTCCCATTGGGTCCCTGTATTACTCAGTATTTTACAAGAAAGTTTTAGGAAAAAAGCTTGTGTGCTCAAACAAGACTGCAACTCTTAACACACTTTTAATTCATTTGCCAAGAAGCTCAGCCATGTTCAGTTTCCACTCTAGTAATGATCTTGTCTACTCATGTTTCTTTTCAACACTGCATTTTTAACTGTCCTGTTTTACTTTATTCTTGATTTTATAAAACACTGAACATTCTCTATAGAAACCAATTCTGTTTAGAAAAAGTTACAGACCTAATAAAAACAATGGCTTAAATACCAGATATTAAATTTTTAAAATAGCGATAGTTCTTAATCTTTTATAGTTAGAATTACATGATATCTCAACAGAATCCCTTTTATAAAACAGTAAGCACACCATAAATGGTTTAAAAACAATTGCATTAATTTGTGCCAAAGGAGAGAAGCCACAGATTGGATAATTCAAATTAAAAAATCTAAATATGCTGCTCTTGCAAAGCCTAAACTTATAAAATGGATATGTGGTAAATTCTTTGGTTATAATTAACATTTTTGAAAGCTTACTACATGGTGAGCCACAGTTCTAAGAACTATGCCCATGTTATTTCATTCTTTCAACCTTTGTGAGGTAGTTATTATTATCCTCCTTTTGAGGATGAGGAACCTAAGGCATGAAAGGGATATATAATTATCTAAACACATTATATTGTCAGTTTACATACACAGTCTAATTCTAGAGCCCATATCTTTATCTTTTACTGACTCACTGAATGGAAGAATTTTTATCACATAAACCTGGAGTTCACTGCTATCACTAAACCTATACCTGGTCCATGGGAGGTATTCAATATATACTAGAAAAATAAAGTTCTTAGAAATTTTTGCCAGAAAGAAATCAAACCAAGATATGAGAAACAGTGGAGAAAATAGCAGAAAGTACTTTCACATATGTAGAGTCCATATTTTATCAAAATATGCATATTCTTCCTGTCACGTCATCCTTTTTAGAAATACTATGTGTGATGAAATCTAGCTAATGTCTAAAGCAGATATAAGATCCTTTGGAATTAATAACCAACTTCAAGTCTCAAAAACCAACGTATTCATCTCAATAAGTTGGCACTGTTGTTATTTTATTTTTTTATTCTGTTTCAAAAGCAGAATCATTCTATCAAAATACAGACCAGAAGCTGGGCGTGGTCACGCATGCTTGTCATCCCAGTACTTGGGAGACTGAGACTGCAGGATCCAGGTTTGCGACCAGCCTCAGAAACTTAGTGAGGCCCTCCGCAACTTAGTGAGACCCTGTTTCAAAATAAAGAATAACAAATAGGGCTGAGGGTATAGAATGCAGGTAGAATGTCCCTGGGTTCAATCCTCAGTACCGAAAAAAAAAAAAAAAAAAAAAAAAAAACCAACAGATCAGAGAGTTTTCTCTTACAGAAGGAAGGCTCAAAAGGTACAATAACTGGCATGACTAAAAGTAAGCTTTTGGATTCTTCAAAACCACACTATCAATCCAACTAAGTATTCTTTTTTTTTTTTTTGCGGTACTAGGGATTGAACTCAGGGGCATTCTACCTCCGAGCTACACCCCCAGCCCTATTTTTTATTCTTTATTTTGAAACCGAGTCTCACTAAGTTGCGGAGTGCCTCACTAGGTAGCTCAGGCTGGGCGCGAACCCGGATCCTCTGGTCTCAGCCTCCCGAATGCTGGGATTACAAGTGTGCGCCACCACGCCCGGCTCCAACTAAGTATTCTAATACAAATTGTTTTCAAAATACCTGTAAAAGTGGCACCAATGTACATATATACATCTTAGGAAAGCACTTAAATTCCCTTAAAAGTTCTTAATATGCAGTCGCTAATGTTGTGTTGCTGTGCTACCATACCTCTGTCAACAAAATTCCATCAGAGAGGCACTTATGGATATAAATCAATATAGATTATCATGGATTTTGGAAGTTAATACCATGTTCTTCATAGTTCTCTCAGCATTATTACAGAAATATTGTACCTGACAAAAGTAATGGCACAAAGCTCTCAAATATACAGATGGGAACTCAATCATCAGGAATCCTCCACCTGGTATTGATGGCATTGCCTTATTTCCATACTTTCTCCAACTGAAGTGATGAAAATGAAAGGATGTTAGGAAAGAAGTTTACCCCACCTGTAACATTTTATATTTCCAGGAATCCTTCCAGACTGGTTTTAATAATTAGGTATAAGACCAGAGACAATTTATTAAGCAAGTTACTTTTATACCTTAATATTATACCTTTTAAATTTATATGTCTTTGTTCCTGCTTTGGCAGAACATATACTAAACTTTAAGCATACTTATCCTAATTTACCATTTACTTGCCAGGAGATGAAGAGATTGTCTCTTTTCATGGTTATCTGGTCAGTATAGGAGGAGCTTTACTATTTAGGAAGTTCTGTTATCCTTGACTATCTCTTCTATCAGCGGGATATCAGACCACTGGATACAGAGTTGTTAGACCTCATTCAAAGGCAGTAGCATTCTGCTATAAAGCAATCTGTTCAAATCAAGTTGAACAAGAAGTCTCTCAGATTATCTAGTGTTTAAAGAGTAATCAATATAACTAATCAATTGTCAGTCTAAACTTCTTAAGGGTTTGGATAAGGATTTAGAGAAATTTCTGAAATGTTTATTTTTGAGAGAGAATGAATGTAATTTGAGAGAAGAAAATAAATTCTTCAGTGGTTACCTTTTAAATAAAGGACAAGAAGAGATAGAAAACATGTCTATAGTAATTCCTAAATCTATCTTTAGCCAGGAGTTCAAAATATGCTTCACAAGATTGCTTTATCAATCTTTATCCTCATCATAGTTTTCTCCTTCCTTTTTAAAATGTCAGATAATAAGTAGCAAAGTTATAAAGGC
>PVLC010015478.1:15299-37486 GCA_004027655.1 Graphiurus murinus | reverse complement strand
GTACTGGGGATTGAACTCAGGGGGCATTCTACCTCCGAGCTATACCCCCAGCCCTATTTTTTTATTCTTTATTTTGAAACCGAGTCTCACTAAGTTGCGGAGTGCCTCACTAGGTAGCTGAGGCTGGCCGCGAACCCGGATCCTCCGGTCTCAGCCTCCCGAATGCTGGGATTACAAGCGTGAGCCACCACGCCCGGCTGATCTAAAGTATTTTTAAAATTTCAAATAAGGTTATGTCCAAGTGGGGTAGGATACAGAGAGAAATATACCAAGTTATATGTGCCTGCATGTTTGCATCACTTTGAATCGCATTCTGGTTTATAACTATAGTGCACCAATAAAAGTAACAAAAAAATTACACATGATTTCCTAATATGAAAAGGAACACTAAATTGTAGAGACAGCAACAAAAAACAACCTATATCTCTAAATGTATCTGCTTTATTTTTTCTTTGTGGTACTGAGGATCAAACCTAGGAGCATTCTACCTTTGAACTATGCCCCCAGCCCTTTTTTATTTTTGGTTTTGAAACAAGGTCTTACTAGGTTGCTAAAAGTTTCAATAAATTGCTGAGGCTGTCCTTGAACCTGTGATCCTCCTGTCTCAACCTCCCAAGTACTGGGATTACAGGTACGTGCCACTACACCCAGCTAAACCTATTTGCTTTAAAGAAGTAGAACAAAAAAGCATACTTTGATACAACCACCATGGGTATAGAATTCAAGGTTTCTTTCTCATTTTAAATCAAATTTGTCTTCTAATTTAAGTGTCAATCACTTCAGATCTCATTTCTGGTTCTGTTTTGATGCTAGGTCCACATTACCCAAAATCTCATTTTCTTTCTTTCTTTCTTTCTTTTTTTTTTTTTTTTTGTGGTAATAGGAATTGAACCCAGGGGCTATCCAACTCTGAGCTATACCCTCAGCCTTTTAAGTTAATTAATTAATTAATTAATTACTTTATTATTTATTTATTTATTTATTTATTTTTGCGGTACTAGGGATGGAACCCAGGGGCATTCTACCTCCAAGCTATAGCCCCAGCCCTATTTTTTATTCTTTATTTTGAAACAGGGTCTCACTAAGTTGCGGAGGGCTTCATAAACAGCTGAGGCTGGCCGCGACCCAGATCCTCCAGTCTCAGCCTCCCAAATGCTGAGTTACAATCGTGTGTCACCACGCCTGGCTCTATTTTTTATTTTGAAACAGGGTTTCACTAAGTTGTAGAGGGCCTCACTAAGTTGCTAAGGCTGGCTATGAACCTGCATGCCTCTTGTCTCAGCCTCTCAAGTACTGTGATTACAGGTGTACATGCGCCACCACACCTGGCTCAAAATTCCATTTTCAAAGCTCATAATTTCTAGTGTAGGGGTTTAAAGTTTCTAGCTACAATAAATAACTTGAAATTCCAAGCTGTGTAGTAAATTAAAACCTGAGCCAGATACTCTTTTATAAACATAATTCATAATCATTGACTATATATTTCCTAGATTTCATTCCCTCATCATCTGAGTCCACAGATGAAAAATTGCAGGCAAGTCAGACATGGGGTGCATGCTTGTAATCCCAGTACTTGGGAGGCTGAGACAGGAGGGTTGCAGGTTCACTGCCAGCCTCAGCAATTTTGGAAGGTCCTCCACAACTTAGCAAGACCCTGTTTCAAAATAAAAACAAAATAGGGCTGGAGATGAAGCTCAATAGTAGAATGCTCCTGGATTTAATCCCTAGTAACTAATACACACACACACACACACACACACACACACACACACACCAGGCAGAAAGGAATAAATGTCAAAATATATGATTAAAAAATTAGTTACCAGGCTTATCAGTTAAACAAAAGTAGTATAAGTAGTATTAAGAAAGTCCTGAGGGGGAGGTATCACAATACCTGACTTCAAACTCTACTACAAAGCCACAGTAATAAAAACAGCATGGTATTGTCACAAAAACAGATACATAGAACAATGGAGCAGAATAGAAGATGAGAAACAGACCCACATGCTTACAGTCAATTGATTTTTGACAAAGGAGCCAAAAACATACACTGGAAAAAAGAGCCTCTTCAACAAATGGTGTTGGCAAAACTGGTTACCATATGTAGGAAAATGGAAATAAAACCCACTTTCTCACCCTGCACAGGAGTCAATTCAAGGTGGATCAAAGACCTGGAAGTCAGGCCAGAGACCTTGCAGCTACTTGAAGAGGGCATAGGCCCAACACTTCAACACATAGGCACAGATAAAAAAACTTTCTCAACAAGACCCCCAAAGCACAAGCAACTCAAAGGAAGATCAACACGTGGGATCGCATTAAACTGAAGAGCTTCTGTGCAGCAAAGGAAAACTATCAAGAACCTCAACAGAGAACTCATAGAGTGGGAGAAAATTTTTGCCAGCTACTCTTCTGATAGAGGACTAATATCTAGGATATACAGAGAACTCAAGAAACTCACAGCTAGAAAAACAAATAACCCAAATCAAAAAATGGGCAAAGGATCTAAATAGACACGTCAAAAAAGAAGAAATACAAATGGCCAATAAATGTATGAGGACATGTGCTACATCATTAGCAATCAGAGAGATGCAAATCAAAACTACCTTGAGGTTTCACCTAACTCCAATCAGAATGGCAATCATCAAAAACACGAACAACAACAAATGCGGGTGAGGGTGTGGAGAAGTGGGAACCCTAATACATTGTTGGTGGGATTGCAAATTAATGCAATCACTTTGGAAAACAGTATGGAGGATCCTCAGACGAATGAGAATGAACCTACCATATGATCCAGCAATACCATTTCTGGGTATCAACCCAAAAGAATGGAAACCAAACTATCAGACAGACGCATGTGTATCTATGTTTATAGCTGCACAATTCATAATTGCCAAACTATGGAAACAGCCAAGATGTCCAGCGACAGATGAATGGATTACAAAACTATGGGATATGTACACAATGGAATCTTACTCAGCCATAAAGAAGAACAAAATCATGTTATTTGCAGGGAAATGGATGCAACTGGAAAACATTATGTTAAGTGAGATTAGTCAATCACAAAGGGTAAAAAAAGCATATGTTCTCCCTAATACGCGGATGCTAGGGAGAAGACAGGGCATAAGAGGGACTCCAGATGAAAAAGGAGAAACCCTAGATAAGCAAAGAAGTTGACTTAACTGAAGGTGATGGATGGGGGGCGGGGAAGAGGGGGCCACCCTAATGCACATGATGTACTTTCACAAATATATCAAAGTCAATCACTAAACTGAACTTGAGAAGGAAGGAGGGAGAGGGAGTGGGGAGGGAATTGGGGAAGGGATTAAATGAGAAATGTGTGCATATATGTCTTTATCAGCTTGTACCTAACAAAGACATATGATTACAATGCACCAATTAATAAATAGATAAAAGAAAGTCCTATGGGGCACAGTGGTGCAACCCTATAATCCCAGTTCTTGGGAGGATAAGACAGGAGGATTACACGTGAGAATCTCAGCAGCCTGGCGAGACCCTATTACAAAACAAAACAAAAAAAAGTGCTGAGGGTATAGCTGGAGGTAGAATGCCTCTGGGATCAATCCACAGTACTACTTACACACAAAGAAAGTCCTAACTGTTATAAATGAGAACACAGGTTTATATTGCATAAACAACAGCTATTAATGTACCAATACTATATCTATGTTTCATGGAACACTTATAAAATTAGTCTTATTACTCTAAAAGTCCTAAAAAAAAAGGTGTGGGATGTGTATACATATATATACACATACACACACACACACACACACACACACACACACACACACACACACACATATATACAATCTCTCTGTCTCTCTCTCTCTCTCTCTCTGAATCTAGGCTTTGGGCATGCTTAGGGAAGCAATCTTACCACTGAGCTATACATCTCCAGCCCTTTTAAATTTTTTATTTTGACACAGGGTCTCAATAAGTTGTCCAGGTTGGGCTCAAACTTATGATCCTCCTGTCTCAGCCTCCCAAGTAGCTGGGATTACAGGCACACACCAATATACCGGGAGGGGCATATATTGTTAAAAGCAATTGTAGAAGTTAAGAGTTGTAGCTAGCCCAGTGGTAGAGCAAATGCTTAGCATGTGTGGGGTCCTAGGTTCAATCCCAATCACACCACCTAAAAAGGATATAAACATAATAATTATATCCATGTAGCCGGGCGTGGTGGCGCATGCTTGTAATCCCAGCATTCGGGAGGCTGAGACCGGAGGATCCAGGTTTGCGGCCAGCCTCAGCTACCTAGTGAGGCACTCTGCAACTTAGTGAGACCCGGTTTCAAAATAAAGAATAAAAAATAGGGCTGGGGGTATAGCTCGGAGGTAGAATGGCCCTGAGTTCAATCCCCAGTACCACAAAAAAAAAAAAAAAAAAAAAAAAAAAAAAAAAAAAAAAAAAAAAAAAAAAAAAAAAAAAAAAAAAAAAAAAAAAAAAAAAAAAAAAAAAAAAAAAAAAAAAAATTATATCCATGTAAAAAACCGAAGACAGGGAAGAGCCCAAGATGGTGACTGAGTGAAACACTTCTCCTCAGATGCTACAGAGCTCAAATCAAAACGGCCCTAAAAGCAGTTTCCTAATGGAAGAAAAAAAGCAGCAAAAAGGTGAACAAAGTAACAAAATTTGTGAAGTGTAGCTGAACAGAACCCAGAAAGCAGACCAGAGAGAGCAAAGGAGACTGCATGCCGCAGAGCATTGGCTGTTTTTGAGCCAGCCACCCAGAGGTCTTACTAAGTTGCGACAGGCCTCACTAAGTAGCTGAGGCTGGCCGAGAACCTGGATCCTACAGTTTCAGCCTCCCAAGTACTGGGATTACAAACGTGTGCCACCAGGCCCAGCTTTGATTTTTGACAAAGGAGCCAAAAACATACACTGGAAAAAAGATAGCCTCTTCAACAAATGGTGTTGGCAAAACTGGTTAACCATATGCAGGAAAATGGAAATAAACCCCACTTTCTCACCCTGCACAGGCGTCAATTCAAGATGGATCAAAGACCTGCCGGGTGTGGTGGCGCACGCTTGTAATCCCAGCATTCAGGAGGCTGAGACCGGAGGATCCGGGTTCGAGGCCAGCCTCAGCTACCTAGTGAGGCACTCCGCAACTTAGTGAGACTCGGTTTCAAAATAAAGAATAAAAAATAGGGCTGGGGATATAGCTTGGAGGTAGAATGCCCCTGAGTTCAATCCCCAGTACCTCAAAAAAAAAAAAAAATGGATCAAAGACTTGGAAATCAGGTCAGAGACCTTGTAGCTACTTGAAGAGAGCATAGGCCCAACACTTCAACACATAGGCACAGATAAAAAACTTTCTCAACAAGACCCCAAAGGCACAAGCAACTCAAAGAAAGATCAATACATGGGATCGCATTAAACTTAAGAGCTAGCCGGGTGTGGTGGCGTGCGCTTGTAATCCCAGCATTTGGGAGGCTGAGACTGGAGGATCCGGGTTCGAGGCCAGCCTCAGCTACCTAGTGAGGCACTCCGCAACTTACTGAGACTCTGTTTCAAAATAAAGAATAAAAAGGGGCTGGGGGTGTAGCTCGGAGGTAGAATGCCCCTGAGTTCAATCCCCAGTACCGCAAAAAAAAAAAAAAAAAACTGAAGAGCTTCTGTGCAGCTAAGGAAACTACCAAACTACCAAGAACCTCAACAGAGAGCCCACAGAGTGAGAGAAAATTTTTGCCAGCTACTCCTCTGATACAGAATTGATATCAAGAATATACAGAGAACTCAAGAAACTCACAGCTAAGAAAACAAATAACCCAATCAAAAAATGGGCAAAGGATCTAAATAGACACGTCAAAAAAGAAATACAAATGGCCAATAAATGTATGAGGACATGTGCTACATCATTAGCAATCAGAGAGATGCAAATCAAAACTACCTTGAGATTTCACCTAACTCCAATCAGAATGGCAATCATCAAAAACACGAACAACAACAAATGTGGGCGAGGGTGTGGAGAAGTGGGAACCCTAATACAGTGTTGGTGGGATTGCAGATTAGTGCAACCACTTTGGAAAACAGTATGGAGGATCTTCAGACAAATGGGAATGAACCTACCATATGATCCAGCAATACCATTTCTGGGTATCAACCCAAAAGAATGGAAACCAAACTATCAGACAGACGCATGTGTATCTATGTTTATAGCTGCACAATTCACAACTGCCAAACTATGGAACTAGCCAAGATGTCCATCAACCTATGAATGGATTACAAAACTACGGGATATGTATACAATGGAATTTTACTCCGCCATAAAGAAGAACAAAATCATGTTATTTGCAGGGAAATGGATGCAACTGGAAAACAATGTTAAGTGAGATTAATCAGTCACAAAAAGTAAAACATCATATGCTCTCCCTAATATGTGGAAGCTAGGGAGAAAGTGGGACATAAGAGAGACTCTAGACTAAGAAGGAGAAACCTTAGATAAGCAAAGAAGTTGACTTAACAGAAGGTGATGGGGGGTACCCTAATGTACATGATGTACTTTCACAATCATATCAACGTCAATCACTAAACTGAACTTGAGAAGGAGGGAGGGGAAGAGAGTAGGGCAGGAATTGGGGAAGGGTTAAATGAGAAATGTGTGCATGAAAGCCGGGCATGGTGGCCTATGCTTGTAATCCCAGTACTTGGGAGGCTGAGACTAGAGGATCCAGGTTCTCGGTCAGCCTCAGCTACTTAGTGAGGCACTCCATAATTTAGTGAGACCCTGTTTCAAAATAAAGAATAAAAAAATAGGGCTGGGGGTGTAGCTTGGAGGTAGAATGCCCCTGGGTTCAATCCCCAGTACTGAAAAAAAAAAAAAAAATGTGTGCATGTATGCCTTTACCAGCTTGTATCTAACAAAGATGTATGATTACAATGTACCAATAAAAATAAATAAATAAATAACCAAAAAACCCCCAAAATATATTAAATGGTATCAGTGGTTATATTTGGTGGAATTATAACTACAGCAATAAAAATAAATAAAAATTTAAGTCATGAACATTCACTGGTATATAAACAAAAAATTCAATAATATTCATAATGGCTATTGTATAGTAAAAGACTCAGATATGAAAAATCAGTGATTTGCAGGCTAGGAATGTAACTCAGTGGCAGAACACTTGCCTAGTGAAGCCCTGGAATAGACAAGAGTCCCTCTTCCCACTGACTTAGGCTTCCCTTTCCTACATTGTAAAATACTTGAAGTAGCTTCAGAATGAACTGAAGGCTTAGTATTGTTTCAACATTTAGAATGGCTTCTCTGCTCTCCACAAAATTTCTCACTATTGAAATTTCCCTTAACAGGAAACAACTGTCATTTATAACTGAAAATAAAAGTTATAAAATACAACTAAAAAGATAATGAAACAAAGAAAGTATGAATGAGTTTCAGCTCATATAAGATATCAGCTTCATTCCTGTTTGAATAGAGGAAAAAGAGTTATAAAGCAGGGTGTTAATTAGTGCTATACGTAGGTCAAAACATTGACTTGAAAAAGTAAGTAGACCAGAAAGTAAAACTAAAGACAAAATTTTCCTTTATCACAATTTTACTTTTGACTAATTGGCCCATGTTTTCATTATATAACCCAGAGACACTGGCTGCCCCAGCTCACCAAGGCAAGATTCTCTGGGTGATAGAACTGCACAGCGGACTGTGCAGAATGTTCTATCTCTAAAAGTATCATCAGGATATGTTACAGAAAAGCATGGCTGTATTTCCTAAATTTAACTTCAAAAAATTAGGGATATGCTGAGTGCAGTGACACATGCCTATAATCCCAGTACTGGGGAGGATGACACAGGAGGATTGCAAGTTTGAGGCTAGGTAACTTAGCTAGACCCACTGAAACCTAAAGTTAGGTGTTCAAATCAGTGTTTTTCTCTGCTGAAGAGTACCATATAAAATTTCAAAATAGAGCTGGATGCAGTGGCACACACTTGTAATCCCAGTACTTGGGAGGCTGAGACATGAGGAGGATCACAGGTTCAAGGACAGTCTCAGTAAGTAGTGAGACTCTCAACAACCTAGTGAGACCCTGTTTCCAAATAAGAAATAAAATTGGGCTGGGGGTGTAGCTCAAAGGTAGAATGCCTCTGGGTTCAATTCCCAGTACCACAAAAAAGTAAAAAATAAAATAAAATTTCAAAATATCTTAAGATCTATTTCAACACATTCAGTACAATAAGGATTTTTACTTGGTAACAGAGATTGTTATTTTCTCTCCTTTTTTTTTTCTTTTTCGGTACTGGGGATTGAACTCAGGGGCATTTTATCTCTGAGGTACACCCCCAGCCCTATTTTTTATTCTTTATTTTGAAACAGGGTCTCACTAAGTTGTGGAGGGCCTCACTAGATAGCTGAGGCTGGCTGCAAACCTGGATCCTCCGGTCTCAGCCTCCCAAATGCTGGGATTACAAGTGTGCGCCACCATACCCAGCTAGATTGTTATTTTCTTTGACATAAAACTAACAGAAGCCACAGGACTTCCTATTCAACCGATCTATTATTATTTAATAAGAAGCGTGTTTTGATGCCAAGTGTAATCATTTGTAAAAATTACAAGCTGGAATCAGCACTGAGAGTGTCATATTTTCTGTCGTCCTCCTGTACTCCTGTGAGTCAAAGAGTAGAACAAAGACATAAATGCAACAAAAGCAAATATAATACCCAGGATGCATTACTGATAGAAAGTTAGAGCTGATACATCACAGATAGCAAGAAATTAACAATTTTTATTTTAGGGTTATAATACACAAATAACGCTTCCTAATGGCTGTAGCAGATGAGGAAAAAATTTTTACTACATTACAAAGCCAGCTATTTTGGCTAGCCATTAGCTAGGATGGCTATTTTGAGGACAATAAAAAGAGAACGTCTAATTCTATCTAAAGAGGCTCAAAATGGTAATAGAATAAAGTGAAACTTATGAAGTTAGAGAGAAAGTATTACCCATAGACATAAACTGAGAAGGTTTCAAAATACACAGTTCTGAACCAAAAGGTTTAAGGGAGAAGACAGCTGCTCTTCAGAGCCTGAACTCCAAAAGGCTAGCAGATGATATGAAGTAACATAAGCAGAATGAATGGCCTCATCTCCTTACCTATTTTTTTCCCATAAAAGCTTTACTCATATCCTATTACTTCATCTAAGAGAAAACATATATGTGTGTGTATGCTTTAGAATTTCTATTTATTTATTTATTTATTTATTTATTTATTTATTTATTTATTTATTGCAGTACTGGGGATTGAACTCATGGGCATTCTACCTCTGAGCTATACCACTAGCCCTATTTTTTATTCTTTATTTTGAAACAGGGTCTCACTAAGTTGTGGAATGCCTCACTAGGTAGCTGAGGCTGGCCGCGAACCTGGATCCTCCAGTCTCAGCCTCCCAAATGCTGGGATTACAAGTGTGCGCCACTATGCCTGGCTCTTGTATGTATGTATGTATGTATGTATGTATGTATGTATGTATGTATTTATTTATTTTGTACTAATCAATCTTCCAGGTTTTTTTCTAGTCCTAGGGAATCCAAAACATTAAGCTTAGAGGACCTGACCAAAGTACCCCTAGACCTGAATGATTTACTTCTTTTTTTTTATTTGGGATAAATGGAGATTGAACCCCCAGGTCTATTTTATTTACTTATTTATTTTTTTGGTACTGGGGATTGAAGCCAGAGGCATTCTATCCCTGAGCTACACTCCCAGCCCTATTTCACTTTTTTATTTGGAAACAGGCTCTCACTAAGTTGTAAAGGGCCTCACTAAGTTGCTGAGGCTGGCCTCGAACCTGCAATCCTCGTGTCTTAGCCTCCCAAGTACTGGGATTACAAGCATGTACCATCATGCCTGGAAGGGTCTCTCTAAGTTGCTGAGAGCCTTGATAAATTGTTGAGGTTGTCCTCGAACCTGCAATCCTCCTGTCTGAGCCTTACAAGTATTGGGATTACAGGCATGCACCACCTGGTTGAATGGGTTATTTTAGCAGAGTAAACGCAAGGCAGAGAGAACTCCTCACCTTTTTTTTTTTTGCGGTACTGGGGATTGAACTCAGGGGCATTCTACCTCTGAGCTACACCCCCAGTCCTATTTTTTATTCTTTATTTTGAAACAGGGCCTCACTAAGTTGCCGAGTGCCTCACTAAGTAGCTGAGGCTGGTCGACCACCCGGATCCTCCAGTCTCAGCCTCCCAAGTATTGGGATTACAAGTGTAGGCCACCATGCCTGGCTACTCTTCACCTTTTCTATAAAAATCTGCTGATCTCTGAAGTTACTATTCAATTTTCTTTTAAGAGTCTTTTAATAACATTTCATTGCATGAACTCTGCACAAAGTACAGACCTCAAATTTTAACTTGCATTTATCACTTATAAAGCAACATTAATATAATTTGTCATTATATCTTGAGACAAGAGTAAATGTTTTGCCATCAGAGGAGCTTTGTTCAGAAAATTCTGTTTTATTTAGCTAACTTCTATTTCTTAATTCTTAAACATTTTAGGCATTTAGTGATCTTTATTTTATTTGTGTGTGTGTGTGTGTGTGTGTGTGTGTGTGTGTGTGTGTGTGGTGCTGGGGATTGAACCTAGAGCTACACCCCCAGCCCCATTTTATTTTATTTATTATTATTATTTTTTTTGTGGTACTGGGGATTGAACTCAGGGGCATTCTACCTCCGAGCTATACCCCCAGCCCTATTTTTTATTCTTTATTTTGAAACAGAGTCTCACTAAGTTGCGGAGTGCCTCACTAGGTAGCTGAGGCTGGCTGCGAACCCGGATCCTCCGGTCTCAGCCTCCCAAATGCTGGGATTACAAGCGTGCGCCACCACGCCCGGCTCCATTTTATTTTTTTATTTGGAAACAAGGTCTCAATATGTTGCTGAGAGTCTCACTAAGTTGCTGAGGTTGCCATTGAACCTGCGATCCTCCTATCTCAGCCTCCCAAGTACTGGGATTACAAGCGTGCACCACCATGTCTGGCTCTAGTGACTTTTATTTTTAATCCATAATTAAGTTTCTTACCTTTTAGATGATGTATGTCTGCCATCTGATATGATATGTTGTTCTGTAGTTTAGCCTGAAAAAAATTAGGTTTTCATTTTACTAAAAATTATGTAGTTGTGTTCATATTTACCATTTTTTTTTTCTCATATTCACTTTGAACTTGATCATACATACAAAGGAAAACTGAGTATTCATACCCACTTTTCTTTTTTTTTTTTTGTGGTACTGGGGATTGAACTCAGGGGCATTCTACCTCTGAGCTATACCCTCAGCCCTATTTTTATTCTTTATTTTGAAACAGGGTCTCATTAAGTTGTGGAGTGCCTCACTAGGTAGCTGAGGCTGGCCGAGAACCTGGATCCTCCAGTCTCAGCCTCCCACATGCTGGGATTACAAGCGTGCGCCACCATGCCCGGCTCATACCCACCTTTCAAAAGAATTAGAATACTGATTTTTGTGATGCTTATTTTAAATTAGTATGAGAATATTCATTTTCCTTGTTGCACAGTATAATAACTTTCAAAAGTTTTAACACTTAATGGTGTATTTTCAAAAATACCAGAAATATGCCAAAAATTACCCAACTGAGGATTAATATAGAGGTTATATAAATAACTCAAAAATTCCTAATAAAAATGTAAGCGATACAATTAAAATAAGCAAATGATCTGAATAGACACTTCTCAAAAGAAAAATACAAATGGCTAGTAAATACATGAAAAATGTTGAATTCACCCCTTTGGCAATACTGAGAAGTTCAGACATTGTACATGTAAAATATGATTATGAATTTAACCCTTATTGTATGTGTGTGTGTGTTACCAGAGATTGAACCCAGGGGCTTTCGACCTCTGAGCTACACCCCCAGCCCTTTTTTATTTTTTTATTTTGAAGCAGGGTCTCATAGGTTGCTGAGAATTTTGCCAAGTTTCTGAGGCTTTCCTCGAACCTAAGATCTTCCTGTCTCAGCCCCCCAAGTGCTGAGATTGCTGGTGTGAACCACCACATGTGACTAAATGCCATGTTTTTTATGAGAAATACTCCTTTTTTTTTTTTTGCGGTACTGGGGATTGAACTCAGGGGCATTCTACCTCCAAGCTATACCCCCAGCCCTATTTATTCTTTATTTTGGAACAGGGTCTCACTAAGTTGCGGAGTGCCTCACTAAGTAGCTGAGGCTGGCCGTGAACTCGGATCCTCTGGTCTCAGCCTCCCGAATGCTGGGATTACAAGCGTGCGCCACCACGCCCGGCTCAGAAATACTCTGCAACTCTTCTTTCATTAGATAAAATACTTAATCTTTACACACAAATGGCAAATTTTACTGAGTTGGTCAAGGAAAGAAAGAATAAAAAATCATTAGAAAGGTTATGTGATCCTTTAGGTACAAGATAAATACAATTAATTTGTTTTCACTTGAAATATTCAATGATTCGGGTTGTTTAATTTGCTTTGCAACTCAGAAAAATAATTTAAAAAATAAAGACTGGACTCAAAATTTTTTTTTTACCAGAAGACTTCTCATTAATTCTATATCAAGCAAAGAATTAATTATTTGAAATGTCCAATGTCAAATCAAAAGTAATTAATGCTTCTCAAGTTCCCATACGATGATAAAGTAGCATGAGTGTCCCTAGTCAGGATTCAGAGCTGTGCTTAGTTGCATCTAGGAGTCAGTATACAAGAATACTAAGAACATATCTAAATCTGTACACAAAGAGCCTCTATCTCAGTTCTTGCTTTAGACACAACTAATTGTAAAATGTAACTAAAAATCAGGACAAATGGGTTATCTTGTCTATTTCACGGCAATTTTGTGTTGAAAAACACATCCATCTTCATACTGGTCAAAAGCAGCAAAATTAGTACCAAAATGATTTTAATAAATAAAAACTCAATTTTTTATTTATTTATTTATTTATTTTTGCGGTACTGGGGATTGAACTCAGGGGCGTTCTACCTCCGAGCTACACCCCCAGCCCTATTTTTTTATTCTTTATTTTGAAACCGAGTCTCACTAAGTTGCAGAGTGCCTCACTAGGTGGCTGAGGCTGGCCGCGAACCCGGATCCTCCAGTCTCAGCCTCCTGAATGCTGGGATTACAAGCGTGCGCCACCACGCCCGGCTTAAAAACTCAATTTTTAAACAACACTTTTTAAACTTTTGATTAGGGCGGAGGGTACTAGGGAATTGAACCCAGAGGCATTCTACCTCTGAGCTATGCCCTCAGCCCTTTTTTTTCCTTTTTCCTTCTTTTATTTATTTATTTATTTATTTATTTATTTATATATTTTTAAACAGGACTAAGTTGCTGAGGGTCTCACTAAGTTGTTGAGGATGGCTTCAACCTTTGATCCTCCAGTCTCAGTCTCCTAAGTACTGGAATTACAGGCATGTACCGCTATGCCTGGCTCAAAACTTTTGATTGTGAAATAAATATATTAATGGGAAATTGCAAAGATAACACAGATGTCCCATGTATTCATCATGCAATTTCTCCCCAAAGAGTACACCTTAACTATAGTACTTCATCAAAATGAGGAAGTTAAGCTGGGTGTGATAGGGCATACTTGTAATCCCTGTATTTGGGAGGCTAAGACAGTGAGGCATTCTCCAACTTGGTGAGACCCTGTTTCAAAATAAAGAATAAAAAATAGGCCTGGGTTATAACTCAGAGGTAGAATGCCCCTGAGTTCAATCCCCAGTCTCTCTCACACACACACACACACACACACACCCCAAAATGTTATAATGCATATACATAATTGTCATTTTATATGTGTATGCTCCTGTAACCACAATAACAATAAAAGTACCTCTCTCATTTATCTTTTATTTTATTTTACTTATTCTTTGTTGTTGTTTTGGGGGCACTCTACCTCCAAGCTACAACCCCAGCCTTCTTTTATTTTTGTTTTGAAACAAGGTCTTGCTATGTTGATGAGAGTCTCACTACTTGCTAAGGCTGTCCTTGAACCTTCAATCTTCCTGTCTCAGCCTAGTAACTGTCCAGTTACTAGGATTACAGGTGTGTGTCACCACGCCTGACTCATTTATCTCTTATAATCACACATAACTCCTTTCATCACCATCAGTGACAAGGTATTAGTTGGAAGATTATAAAACAATTAAGAAAATATAAGAGCAATCTCAATGAATCAGTAGGCAAAGTAGCATTTAAAGCAGTATTATTATAGGAACACAAGATTAGGGAAAGCTTAATGGAAAGGATTTTATCTGAATTAGACACTGAAGGGTAAATAATACTTGAAGCAAGTTGGAAAAGGCATTTCAGATAAAGGAAATAATATAAGAAAATATACAGAGGCAGAAAACATAAGGTATACATGAAGGCTCCACCAAAGTACTGTTTGACTAAAGCACATGATACTGGGGAAAGAACCATAGGAAAGAGGGATGGGAGAAAAAAAGATCATGGGAGACCCTTTAGAACCAGATTGAGTCTATTCTTCAATTAAAGAGCCAGTGACTTTCAAATTTAAAATGAAAGTTTATCCATAAATAAATAACAGATAAAAGCAGAATTGTTCTAGTTGAAGCAAAAGTAGGAGTCTAGGAGTCCTACTTTCTTTCCACCTAGAATACTAGGGCTTTGAAAAATAAAATTTTAAATAAAATGTTGATATGCAATCATAAGTAAGAAATGAAGTATTCAGGCATGGTGGCACACACCTATAAACTCAGTACTTGGGAGGCTGAGACAAGAGGATCACAGGTTCAAGTCTAGCCTCAGCAATTTATCCCCAACGACTTAGCAAAGCCCTGTTTAAAAAAAAAAGAGAGATGCTGATCCCAATGACTCATATATAAAGTTCTCACATTTTAAAAGTTGCTCTGAGCTGGGCGTGGCGGTGCATGCTTATAATCCCAGTACTCGGGAGGCTGAAATAGGAGGATCTGGGTTCACAGCCAGCCTAGCTACTTAGTGAGGCCCTCTGCAACTTAGTGAGACCCTGTTTCAAAATAAAGAATAAAAAATAGGGCTGGGGGTAGAGCTCAGCTATAGAATGCCCTTGGATTCAATTTCCTGAACTGAAAAAAAAAAAAAAGCTGCTCTGGAACCATATATTTAACATGATATTAAAGAGAAAAATCAGCCAGGTGTAGTGGCACACGTTTGTAATCCCAGTATTTGAGAGGCTGAGACAGAAGATTGCAGGTTCGCAGCCAGCCTCAGGTACTTAGCGAGGCCCCCCTCAACTTGTGAGACCCTGTTTCAAAATAAAGAATAAGCCGGGAGTAATAGCACAGGCCTGTAATCCCAGTTCTTGGGAGGGTGAGATAGGAGGATTGCAGGTTTGAGGACAGACTCAGCAAGTAGTGAGACTTTCATCAACCTAGTGAGATCCTGTTTCCAAATAAGATATAAAGAACTGGGATGGTTAGCCGGGCGTGGTGGCGCACCCTTGTAATCCCAGCATTCGGGAGGCTGAGACCAGAGGATCCGGGTTCTCGGCCAGCCTCAGCTACCTAGTGAGGCACTCCGCAACTTAGTGAGACTCGGTTTCAAAAATAAAGAATAAAAATAAGGCTGGGGGTATAGCTCGGAGGTAGAATGCTTCTGGGTTCAATCCCCAGTACCGCAAAAAAAAAAAAAGAACTGGGATGGGAGTGTAGTTCAAAGGTAGAATGCCTCTGGGTTCAATAGGAAGGAAGGTAGGAAGGTAGGGAGGGAGGGAAAAAGGGAAGGAAGAAGGAAGGAAAGAAGGAAGGAAAAAAAATAGGGCTGGGAAACCGGGCGTGGTGGGGCACGCTTGTAATCCCCACATTTGGGAGGCTGAGACTGGAGGATCCGGGTTCGAGGCCAGCCTCAGCTACCTAGTGAGGCATTCCACAACTTAGTGAGACCCGGTTTCAAAATAAAGAATAAAAAATAGGGCTGGGGGTGTAGTTCAAAGGTAGAACGTCCCTGAGTTCAATCTCCAGTACCAAAAAAAAAAAAAAAAAAAAAATAGGGCTGGAGGTGTAGCTCAGAGGTAGAATGCCCCTGGGTTCAATCCCTAGTAGAACACACACACACACACACACACACACACACACACACACACACACACCACAACTTACCTTAATAAAAGCAGTTTCTTTTCTTTTTCCTTTATCTCAACCTTCTAAGTACTGGGACCACCATGCCCGGCCTAAAAGCCTTTTCTTAATCCAAGCCCAATAACGTCATTTCCCACCTCATTCCTTTGCCATCCTTTGTGCAGTGGCTTTTCAGTTAGCTTTTCACATTTCCTTTATGTCATATTATTCCCTTGGCATTTTGTGTTCTCTACTATTCCTGTCAATATTTCCAGCAGGACTTTTACAAAAAGCTTACATTTAGTCCTCAGTATTAGCAGCAGATACCCATAATTTCTTTACTTCCTATTAATGTCAGTTTCATTTTGCTAGTCATCTCACCTTCCATATGCCTCTCAACAGACGTACCAAGATTTGTTTAATGATCATACAGAGCCCAGGCGACAGGCCACTAAACTCAGAAGTTTCTTTCCCTTTTCAGTAATTTTATTATTTTGCTCATTTATAGAACCTAGGTGTTTACTGTTAAATTAACTGCTCATTGGGGGGGGGGGGGTACAAGGAGTTGAATCCAGGGACATTCTACCTCCAAACTACACCTCCAAACCTTTTTTTTTTTTTTTAATTTGTGGTACTGGGGACTGAACCTAAGGATGTTCTACCTCCAAAATGCATCCCCATCCCTTAAAAAAAAAATTGTTTTTTTGAAACAGGATCTTGCTAAATTGCTGAGGCTTGCCCCGAACCTTCAATCCTCCTATCTCAACCTCCCAAGTACTGGGATTATAGGTGTGCATCACCACACCTGACTTCTTTATTTGGAAACAGGATCTTGCTAAGTTGTTGAGGCTGGCTTTGAACCTATGATCCTCCTATCTCAGTTTCCCAAGTACTGGGATGAGAGATGTGTGCCATCACACCTGACTCTTTAGTGTTTTAACTCCTTTGGCTTTAACTTTTCCTCTGAGACACTTCACTTTTTTTTTTTTTTTTTTTTTTTTTTGCGGTACTGGAGGTTGAACTCAGGGGCATTCTACCTCCGAGCTATACCCCCAGCCCTATTTTTTTTATTCTTTATTTTGAAACCGAGTCTCACTAAGTTGTGGAGTGCCTCACTATGTAGCTAAGGCTGGCCTCGAACCCGGATCCTCCAGTCTCAGCCTCCCGAATGCTGGGATTACAAGCGTGCGCCACCACGCCCGGCTGACACTTCACTTTTTATGACAACCCCCATCGTCCCATCACCTTCAAAATGAAGCTCAACCTACCCTTCTAACTATTCCTCCTTGTACCTCAACAGTAATTTGCTTATCTGCTAAATGAGTCTGCCAAAACTTCCCAGCTGAGAAATTAACTTGAGTTCTTACTATTACCTGACTGAAAAATTATCTTCACATGAGCTGGCAATGATAAAGGAGTATTTGTACTTTTTTCTAAATATATTCACACAAGTAACAGAATATAAACTCTAAGAAGTATTATTTAATCTTCATTTTATAAAAAGATTCTCATTATCTGTGTTCATTGGTCACTTTTTTTTATTACTTTCAGGCTTCTTACTTATTTGCAACCACTATGCAAGATATCCTTACAATACACAAGAAAAATACCAGATAATTATTTTCTCTTTCAAATTTCTTTACAGATGAAGAGCTAGGCATGGATGGACAGCTTAGATAGACAAACAGACATAAACACAGACCATACCTTGCCTTATTTACCTCTACAGTCAGACAAAATGCAATCCAGATTTCAATAAATATTTCAGAAATACACAGTGAGAGGCCAGGCATGGTGGCTTGCCCTGTAGCCCAGCTATTCTACTTGGGATGCTGAGGCAGGAGGATCACCTGAGCCCAGGAGTTCAAGTCCAATAGTGAAATACTGAAACCCCATTAAAAAAATTTTTTTTTTTATTTTTATTTTTGTACTGCGGATTGAACCCAGGGACACTCTACTTCTGAGCTCCAAACCTTGTTTTTTTAAAGTAAGGTCTCACTAAGTTGCTGAGGGTCTTGCTAAATTGCTGAGGCTGGCTTTGAACCTGTAATCCCCATTTCAGCCTCCCACATACTGGGACTAAAGGCATGCACTATGATGCCAGTCTGCAACCATTTTAAATCACATACATTGTCTTATTTCCAATTAAAAGGCCACCTTATAAGCCAGGCATGGTGGTGCTTGTAATCCCAGTACTTGGGAGGCTGACAGGAGGATCTGGGTTCGTGGCCAGCCTCAGCTACTTAGTGAGGCCCTCTGCAACTTAATGAGACCCTGTTTCAAAATACAGTATAAAAAATAAGACTGGGAGCCAGGCGTGGTGGCGCACGCTTGTTATCCCAGCATTTGGGAGGCTGAGACCAGAGGATCCGGGTTCACGGCCAGCTTCAGTTACCTAGTGAGGCACTCCACAACTTAGTGAGACCCTGTTTCAAAATAAAGAATAAAAAATAGGGCTGGGGGGTATAGCTTGGAGGTAGGATGCCCCAGAGTTCAATCCCCACTAACCCCCCCCCCCCAAAAAATAGGACTAGGGGTGTAGCTTGGAGGTAGAATGCCCTGGGTTCCATCCCCAGTACCACACAAAACAACAACAACAACAAAAGGCCACCTTATTTCTTTTCCTTTTTTTGGGGGTGGGGAGGGGAGCGAAGGACTTCAAACCCAGGGGCATTCTACCTCCAAGCTACTCTCCTAACCCTATTTTATTTTTATTATTTGAAATAGGGTTTTGCTAGGTTGGTGAGAGTCTGACTACTTGCTGAGGCTGACCATGAACCTGCAATCCTGTCTCAGCCTCCCAAGTACTGGGATTAAGGCAGGCACCATAGCCCAGCTACCTTATTCTTCATCCCTAACATTTTCAGAAATGAGAATTCCATGAGAATAGTAACCATGTCTCTCCTTCATCCCTACGTGTCCCATATTTAGCATACTGCCCAGCACTCAGACACTGAGTAAATGTTCGCTGAGTGACTCCTTGGACTTTTATGTCCCATGCTCTTTGTACTACATACTCTCCCCGTTAAGTAATACCTTATATAACTGTATATTCTTCAGAATTTCTTTTGCACTCCTTCATTTATTTCCCCTTGTTATCACCTCACTGCCTTAGGCTTTATTTCTCCTCTCCCTTTCTGTAATCTTCAGTTTCACAGGGATTTGGAGTTCATCTACAGACCAATTATCCTTGCTCTCTTTGGCCTTGTCCATATTAATGTCTTAAAAATATGTTTAGCCGGGCGTGGTGGCGCAAACTTGTAATCCCAGTACTTGGGAGGCCGAGACTGGAGGATCCGGGTTTGCAGCCAGCCTCAGCTATCTAGTGAGGCCCTCCGCAACTTAGTGAGACCCTGTTTCAAAATAAAGAATAAAAAATGGAGCTGGGGTATAGCTCGGAGGTAGAATGCCCCAGAGTTCAATCCCCAGGACCGCAAAAAAAAAAAAAAAGTGTTTACTGTACTTTCTGAGACCTCTTTTCTACCTCTATCTTTTCTGAGATATATACTCTTTATCTCTTTTCTCAGCCAAAATCACCTTCTCCTGATACTTCTCTATAGTACTTCCTGCTCATCCCCAGCTACTTCCTCCATTTCCCTCTAATCTTTCATCTTCCAGTACCTAAAACTTCATTCTTGTACTTTTTACTAGCCTTCTCCAGTTCTTTGAATGCCTTCATCATGCATGTTGCTTCTTTGAATTAATGTTGGCAGCTGTTACCAGCTCAGTTGCTCTTCTCTTATCACCTGGAGACTTTGAAAATAGCTCAGTGGTATCTGTTTCACTTTTCATTATGGCCTGTTTGGAGCAATACATACAACTATAACCACTTATTCCAAAGGTCATATACACTTGGCTTTTTATAAAATGTTATTTCTGAGTCAGGCATGGTGGTGCATGCCTCCCAGTACTTAGGAAGCCGAGACAGGAGGATTGCTGGTTCGAGGTCAGCCTCGGCAACTTAGTCAGGCCTTTCACAACTTAGTGAGACCCTGTTTCAAAATAAACAATAAAAAATAAGCTAGGTGTGGTGGCCCACGCTTGTAATCCCAGCATTTGGGAGTCTGAGAACAGAGGATCCGGGGTCTCAGCCAGCCTCAGCTACTTAGTGAGGTCCTCTGCAACTTAGTGAGACCCTGTTTCAAAATAAACAAAACAAAATAGGGCTGGGGGTGTAGCTCGCAGATAGAATGCTCCTGGGTTCCATCCAAGTACCAAAAAAAAAAAAAAGAATAAAAAAATAGAGCTGGGGCTGGGAGGCAGAATGCCCCTGGGTTCAATCCCTAGCACTAAAAATAAAAAATAAAAATAAAAAGTTATTTCTATCTTTCATTTCACACTGGAAGCATTTTTCTTGACTCTCATGCTCAAATGAATTCAGATGAGACAATTCTACCTAACGTAACTGCCAAACCTAGTTCATGCTCAGAAATCACCTGGGGAACTTAAAAAAATACACACACACACACACACACACACACACACACACACACACACACACACATTCTTCCCCACCCCTCAGTGTGATTCAGATGTCTGGGGACTACACAGGAATCTTTATTTTATTTATTTTTTTATTTTTTTTGGTACTGGGGATTGAACCTCAGGGGCATTCTACCTCTGAGCTACACCCCCAGCCCTATTTTTTATTCTTTATTTTGAAACCAGGTCTCAGTAAGTTGCGTAGTGCCTCACTAGGTAGCTGAGGCTGGCCTTGAACCCAGATCCTCCAGTCTCAGCCTCCCGAATGCTGGGATTACAAGCGTGCGCCACCATGCCTGGCAGGAATCTTTATTTTAAAGCATTCAAGTGATTCTGATAAACAGGTAGGTGTAGCAATTACAGATCTATAGAATGTCTTTGACTGGAACCTATACCAGCTGGATCAAAATGGAGTATCATTAATAATCTGTTAGCTTTCTGTCACTGTGACAAAACACCTCAGACAACTTATAAGGAGAGGCTTATTTCGACTCATGGTTTCAGTCCATAGTTGCTTGGCCCCTTTGCCTTTGGGCCTGTGGCAAGGCAGCACAACATGGCAGGGAATGTGTGGCAGAGGAGGTCTGTTCATCTCCTGGCGACTGGGAAGCAGAGAAAAGTGGAGGGGCTGGGGCCCCAATATCCTCTTCAAGGGCATGCTCTCGATGACCTAACTTTCTTCCACTAAGCTCCACTTCCTAAAAATCCCACCACTTCCCAATAGTGCCATGGGCTGGGAACCAAGCCTTCAAGATTCTGGATTCTCCCAAGCAGTTCCAGTCCAGAGTCTTTGCCTATGACCACTCTGTATATATTAGCTCTGGGAGTCAATTAACCTTTTCTTCTTACTCTTTTTACATCTCACACACAGTGTACAACAACATTCCAAGCACTCCGATAACTTTTATTTGATCTATTAAAGAGATCAGGAGATCACCGTCTCTTTTTAAACAGTATAAATTATACCCAGTTACATTTTCTGTAACTAACAAAATACTTTTGTATATATGGTACTGAGGATAGAAACCAGGGGCATTCTACCTCCAAGCTATACCCCTACCCTTTTTTATTTTTTGTTTTGAAACAGGGTCTAACTAAGTTGCTCAGAGTCGTGCTTCATTGCTGAGGCTATCCTCAATCCTGACTCAGCCTCCCAAGGACTGGGACTACAAGTGTGTGCCATCATACCTGGTTACAAAATACATTTTGATATTATACAATACCAAATGAGGCCTTTGGTATTGATTAGCTATAATGAACAGCACAAATTTTTCTTATTCAGTCATCATCTTCTTTAAAAAATTGTATTTGGGGGGGTGAGGGGGATACTGGGAACTGAACCCAGGAACATTCTACCACTGAGCTCCCTCAGTCCTTTTTAGAGTATGGGTCTCACCAATTTATTATATACTGCCCTCAAACCTGTAATACTCCTGTCTCAGCCTCCCAAGCACTGGGATTATAGGTATGTACCAGTGCACCCAGCTAAAACCTGTATTTTCTTGTGGTGCTCATTATTTATTCAATCAATCATTTATAAAGTATTTATTGAGTAGCACTATGTGTTAGGCCTAGGGTATTTGGTCTTTTTTTTTTTTTTTTTTTTTTTTTTT
>PVLC010015477.1:0-37293 GCA_004027655.1 Graphiurus murinus | reverse complement strand
TGTAATCCCAGCATTCGGGAGGCTGAGACCGGAGGATCCGGGTTCGCGGCCAGCCTCAGCTACCTAGTGAGGCACTCCGCAACTCAGTGAGACTCGGTTTCAAAATAAAGAATAAAAATAGGGCTGGGGGTGTAGCTTGGAGGTAGAATTCCCCTGAGTTCAATCCCCAGTACCGCAAAAAAAAAAAAAAAAAAAAAAAAAAAAAACCAAAGATATGTAACTGTGAATGTGGGGTTCCAACGATAATGGCTTGAGATGTGCAGTTAATTAGACCTTACACTATTTTAAGGCTGTTGTTTTGCACTGTGATTGGTGTTAGAATTACCTGGGACGTTTAGAAATTTTTGATACCTGGGTTGCACCTCAAACTACTTAAATCAGAATCACTGACAGTGACACTCAGGAATCAGTACTTTTAAAACTGCTGGTCATTTGGATGTGTATTCATGATTGAGAGCCACGATAATTTGAGAATGTAAACCATATTTCATTAAGGTAAACTCTATGCTCACTTTTAGGTTAGGTAGTTAGCCTGGCAGAACTTTAAAATATGCAGCTGTCTTTTCTTGTCCCCACTGCCTGTGAAGTCATGGAGTTTGCCCAACTTTTTGACCTCCACAGGTCTCTGCTGGGTTACATGTCTACACTGCTTTTACTCATTTGGTTCCTTTCTGGTCCTTCAAGCATGACTCCTTGGTACAGCACAGGGCAGGTGCTAATGTGGGCTGGTAGGAGTCCATTAGGATAGGTAACCCTGGTGCATGGTGCACTTACCTGGGATCTCATAGTGAAGCTTTTGTGAGTGGGTTAAGGCTGCTCTTCAGGAGATTTCCATTTCAAATGGCTTCACCAGTTTGCTTTAGTGAATTTCTTCTCCATTGTGTTCCCCACATGAATTTAAAGAAAGTGAATCTTAGCCTGGTGCAGTGGCACACACCTGGAAACCTAGTACTTGGGAGGCCAAGACAGAGGATCACAGGTTTGAGAACAGTGCATGGTAACTTAGCAAGACCTTATTAAAAAAAAAGGAAAGAAGCCTAGCCTGGTGATGCATGCTTGTAATCCCAGTGCTTGGGAGGCTGAAACAGGAGGATCATTGATTCAAGGCCAACCTCAGCAACTTAGTGAGACCATTTGCAACTTACTGAGACCCTGTTTCAAAGTAAAAAGAATAAAATAGGGATGGAGGTGTAACCCAGGGGCATTCTGCCTCTGGATTCCAACCCCAGCAGCACACATGAAGGAAGGGAGGAAGGAAGGAAGGAAGGAAGGAAGGAAGGAAGGAAGGAAGGAAGGAAGGAAGGGAAGGAAGGGAGGAAGGGAGGAAGGGAGGAAGGAAGAAAGGAAGGAAGGAAGGAAGGAAGGAAGGAAGGAAGGAAGGAAGGAAGGAAAAAAGGCTGAGGGTGTAATTTAGAGATAGAATATCCTGGGTTCAATTGCCAATACTGGAGGAGGAGGGGGGGGAGGCAGAGAGAGAAAGAGAGAGAGAGAGAAAATATGAATAAGAATCAGTATGAATGAACCTTGAACCATGATTCTCTTTAGTTGATTTCTCAGACTATCTACCCTCACTATCAGCCTCTTCCCCTCCTTTTGCATTAGTCGCCCTAGCCAAGTGAATATAGATTTTTCCTTGGTATGTCCTCTATACATGTTGCATGTCCTGTAACTAACTGCTGCCTCCATGGTAACATCTCAGATGCCTCTGTTTCTCTCCCTCTCCCTGGATGATGATACCACCGTAGCTGGTGTGGTGTGTCTGTCTGTGGCCCTTCCCCGGGACTCCTGAGACTGTCTCCTGATGGTTCCCCACTTCCTTCCACTCCCATTTCCCATTGTCACTTCCCTGCTTCAAACATGTCACTAGCTATTTGCACTTGGAGTAAAAAGCAGACTCCCTGCCTGACTAGCATGTCCTGGCTCTCATCTCCTATAACCTCTGGTCTTGATCCTCTCCATCTACTTCAGCTGTTATTTGTCCTGACAGTGGCCTGTGAACACTTATTTACTTCTTCCAAGAAGCTCTTGTAATTTGATGCCTGGGAAATACTCCCTGAACTTAATAGCATAATGATATCATAATAATAACACTTTCTGCCACTTATTGAATGTTTTCTGTAACACAGACAGTGCGCTAAGTGCTTTGCAGACATTATCTTATCATGAAATGAGATGCGACCAGCTTGTGATGTTGGTGTTCTTCTTCCCACTTTTTGGAGAGGAAACTGGGGCAGAGTTTGGAGCGACTTGCCCAAGTTCATTCTCTTAGTATGTCGTGCAGCCTGGCTTGAAGTCTCTCTGTCTGATTCTAAGTCAGCTCTCAAGAGTCTTTTGTTTCCATTAAATTGCAATGATTCCACAATTCCTGGGGGCCAAACTTAGAGCAAGCTCTTCCTGAAATTGAAAGAAAACATTAATATAACTTAATTACCTTACTGGAGACAACAAACTTTTCTCAATGTTTTATGTATGTTTGATAATAATAGACAGGATGGTGTGAAAGTTGTAAATAAACTCTGGAGTTGAACAGATGGGGTTTAATCTCAGCGTCTGCTATTCATTCATATAGATCTCACTGTCATATGCGCTAGCTAGGCAATGTTATTGGTACTTGACATCAGTACTCAATCCATTGGGTTGATTAAAAAGTTTGGTTCTAGCCACTCTTTTTGTCTTGGAGGCTGACAACAGCATTATTATTCTTTTATTGAATTCAGCATAAATCTGAGCTATTTTGGACCCCAGCCAAATGGGGTCTGTTTGAGCCAGTCTTGTGACATGTTCCCTAAGGACAATCTTACAGGAAGGCTCTAGCATAGTTTGGTTCCTTCCTTCTTCATTTTCTCCTTTCCTTCCAATTAAGGTAAAACATTAAATTTAACTTTATTAGATATAATAAACCTAGGGACTTCATATTCTAATGGGGTTGTACAAGAAATATAACAAATAAAGTAAACCATGTTACATATTAGTAGATGGAAAGGGCTTTGTGTGTGTGTGTGGGGGGTAATAAAATCGGGATGGAGAAAATGTGGAGAATAAGGACCTGAAGGAGGCAAAGGAGTTCTTCAGACGGGTAATCTGAGGGAGGAGTGGAACAGGAGGATAGAATAGCTAGTGCCATGGTCTGTGGCAGGAGCGTGTATACACATTTAAAAGTCAAGTGGCCATTGTGGGTGCAGGAGCCCGAGAGAGGGTAAGTGACTAGATGAGGTCAGAGAGGCTCGAAGTCTGTTTCTGATGACAATGGTGTGACCTGGCATTTCAGAAAGCACTTATCAGGGTCCTGCTCAGAATCATGGAGCCTCGGCGCACCTCCTCCTGCCACATCTCCTGCTTCTCCCCTTTGCAAACATTTTGCTGCATTTCTAACATTCTCCAAATGTCTATACTGTTTAAAGCCTTTTACTTTTGCACACACTTAAAATGCCTTTCTGTCATTGACTCTTCATTGTGATAAACTCATTCAAGACCCACTATAGAGCCTTCTCCTGGGAGGACTTCTTCCACTCCCTCTTAAGAGAGCGACACTTCCCTCTCTGGGCTACTATGCCCAGTACTGTGTATATACGTTTGTTGTAATAAGCAACATGTAATGAGTACTTACATTTACATGTTTGTTATGTCTTCCTCACACCAACCCTATACTGTACGTCCTACTGATGTCCCTGTTTTACAGATGAATAAAGACATGAGGGAGTTTAGTTGCTTGCCTAAGATCATCCAGCTACTGTAGTGGTGGTAGGAATTAAGCATAAGGTTTCTGGCTCCAAATCCCATGTGCTTTCATAATCATTACATGTGCGGCACCTCCACCATGCTTACTGTCTACAAGGCAGAACACGGCCCACACTGTATTGCAAATGCTGGTGTGTGTGCATGTGTGTTTTGTATCATATATGATTTTTTTGAGGGTGGAGTTTATTTATTTTTGCTCTTTGCGGCCTTGCACATGTGCTGTCTTGATTCGGCTGTGATGAGAAAAACATTTTTTTCTCCTGTAATTTGTAAGACAGTGGGAAATATTCAAAATGCTAAGGATCGTGCATCATTGATTTGGAATGGCCTTCGGATCTGGAATTCGTTTTAATCGTGTCTTTGTGCTTCTGTTTTTCCCCAGACCAGTATTAAAGAGGGACAGCTATTGAAGCAGACCAGTTCTTTCCAAAGGTGGAAAAAGCGATACTTCAAACTTCGAGGCCGGACACTTTATTATGCAAAGGACTCCAAGGTAACTCAAGAGAATATTAGTTTGAAGCACTTGAGCTGTGGATGGATTTAAGATTTTGGTATTATAAGCTGTTTTTGTCTTGGAACATCACCATAATAGTACTGCTCTTATATAGGATCAGTATACATGTGATCCATCTTGGACTCCATGGCAAGGGGGTCTACTTGAGTCAGTCCCATTCATGTCCCTAAGAATAATCTTATTGAAAAGCTCTATGTACCCACCCACCCACCAACTTCCCTCTCACCTTCCCTCCCTTCCTCTTAAATAAAAACATTAAATGTAATTGTATTAGGTATAATACATTCAAAATCTTGGGTTTCTCTCTATTTCTGCTTTTTACCTTTTAAATCCTTTTCTGACCACAAGAGAGACTTGCTGGGAATTTATGCCCTGGCTTGAGATAAAGGCTCATAAAGCATTTCTGCACATTTCAAGGCGTGGCTGTGGCTACCTTGTGTTGTTGAGAGGAGGCTTGAAGGCAAAAATGCACGTTGAGTGCTTACATAGTACCAGGCACCAAAGAATCACTCCATCATCCTAGCAACTAAGAAAAAAAGTTGTATTAAAATAAAATAAAGACAAAATATTTTGTATGTAATAGTTGAATTAAATAGTAATAATAATTCAGTTTGGGGAGAAAATTTGTAGTGATGAGCTATCCGTTAAACAGATATTTTAATATTACTTCAAAAATAAACAGTAAGACGCTGGGCGTGGTGGCGCATGCTTGTAATCCCAGCATTCGGGAGGCTGAGACCAGAGGGTCCAGGTTCGCAGCCAGCCTCAGCTACCTAGTGAGGCACTCCACAACTTAGTGAGACTCGGTTTCAAAATAAAGAATAAAAAATAGGGCTGGGGGTATAGCTCGGAGGTAGAATGCCCCTGAGTTCAATTTCCAGTACCGCAAACAAACAAACAAACAAACAAACAAAAAAAACAGTAAGATTCTTTTCCTTTTTTCTTTTTCTTTTTCTTTTTCTTTCTTTTTTTTTTTTTTTTTTGCTACTGTGCCAGTTGAATAATTACTATTCCACTTTTATTTTTTATTTTTATTTTTTTTGGTCCTGGGGATTGAACTCAGGGGCATTCTACCTCTGAGCTATACCCCTAGTCCTATTTTTTATTCTTAATTTTTTATTTTTTTTGCGATACTGGGGATTGAACTCAGGGGTGTTCTACCTCCGAGCTATACCCCCAGCCCTATTTTTTATTCTTTATTTTGAAACAAGGTCTCACTAAGTTGTGGAGTGCCTCACTAGGTAGCTGAGGCTGGCCTGGAACCTGGGTCCTCTGGTCTCAGGCTCCCAAATGCTGGGATTACAAGTGTGCGCCACCACGCCCGGCACTATTCCACTTTTTAAAATGTATGTTCCTGATATAATTAGTAGAATTATATACCAGGAGGTAATAACAAACCTAATTCTTAGTTGATGCAGCTATAATAGAGGCAATAAACAGATAACTTATGTAAAAGTAATAACCAAATAAAATAATCTTATTTTAAAGGTCAGTATGTTCAAGGTTGTCCCTGATCTGGCTCCACTGTGACTTTCCTTGTTTGTCTCTGGAAGCATTGGACAGCCTTTGACTTTATCCTGTTTCCTACCTTCAGATTGAACTCCCTGTTTTCTTTTCTTTTTTTTTTTTTTTTTTTTTTGCGGTACTGGGGATTGAACCCAGAGACATTCTACCTCCGAGCTACACCCCCAGCCCTATTTTTTATTCTTTATTTTGAAACCGGGTCTCACTAAGTTGTGGAGTGCCTCACTAGGTAGCTGAGGCTGGCCACGAACCCGGATCCTCTGGTCTCAGCCTCCCTAATGCTGGGATTACAAGCGTGCGCCACCATGCCCGGCTTTGAACTCCCTGTTTTCTTTACAGTCTCCCTCAAATTATTCCATCATTCACAAAAAAAAAGCATTTGTTTTTGCTGGAGATCCATCAGTGACCTCCCATAGCACTTCATTGTACTATTTCTCTTCTGCTTTTAATAGACTATCTTAAATTATAGTTGGTTTTGTGTTTCATATTCTGTGCTAGACTGTAAGTTCCTGTCAGTCAAGAAAAGAATCTTACAGTCAGATTGATTGAACTGAACCATGTAACCCTCTGGAGATGGCAGAGGGGGAGTGGAGGCTATCAGAGAAGGGAGGCCCTTGGGGCTGGGTATCCATATACCTCAATGGTACAATGCTTGCCAAGCATGCGTGAGGCCTTGGGGTCCATCTCAGCACCACAAAAAAGGAAGACCTTTTCTTCTGCAGTTCTAGAGGTGCACTGCTGTTCTAGCTTTGCTGGAAGAACAGAATGAGTGTGAACAACACCCAACTCACTAAGAGTGGGAGGATACATTCATTAACTAAAAGTTAATCATTGCTAACTTGTTCATTTTTAAAACTTGTTCATTTCTCTGGACCTTTTACTACTGACACTTTTAGGTTAAAACAGTGTTTCAGAGTATGAAAGAAATATTGTTTTCTGTTTGTGGAGTACATTCACCCTCTCATTTGGGCACATACTTATAGATGAGGAGAATAGGATTCAGAATGCCCAGCAGCTCACCATGATTTAAGCCAGGACTACTTCCTAGTTCTCACTTAGCCAGACAAGGAGCAATGATGGGGCCTCTGCCTTCCTGGCAGAATTGTTACAAGCGCTTGGGTGTGTGTGTATGTGTGAGTGTGTGTGTGTGTGTGTGTGTGTTTGCATGCATGCATGTGCATTGCACATTCAGTAGTTTCCCCACAAATGGTAGCTGTTGTGCTTCCAGAGAGGGCAGTGTATTGAAACATTGTGCTGGAGTTCTTCAAAGTGCTTCTCGGTGCTTATGGGTTTGATGTGCTTTATGGCTTCACTCATCCTTCCTAAGGAGAAAGCAGAGAGAATCACTAACTTAACTTTTTTTTCATTTTCTCTTCTTAATTCTTGACACAAGTTTCACAGTCATGACATGGTAGTAAGAATATATGGAAGAGCAGGGAGCTAGGTTTTTAACTTAACATGTTTGTGTTCTTTTTTTATTAACAGTCTCTGATATTCGATGAAGTTGACCTCTCAGATGCCAGCGTAGCGGAAGCAAGCACAAAAAACGCGAACAACAGCTTCACGGTACAGTGACGTTCTGTTCACAGCCTTCTTGTTGCTTATAGAATGGCCTGTCCTAAGTATGATGAGGCCTGGTTCAGCTATCAATACTGGGTCGACTTAAATGTGTTGGGATGCTGACTAGCCCAAGAAGCTGTAATTACGTCATACATTCCAACACCATGATCCATTGGCTCAATAAGCTTGAATTTTAAAAAATGTTATATTTTCTCCTTTTTAATTTTAATTTTCACTTCCTTTACATTGATACCACAGTCAATTCCTTTGTTGTTGAATACTCAAAACCTTTGTTATTTTTCAACACTCTTAGAAATAAGTTTTTTTGCTTCTTGCCCATTTTTGCTCCAGCTACTCTGGGGCAGACAGTTGCTCTAGTTCAGGCCTTAATTTCTTCTCACTTATGTAATTCACTCAAGAGCTATTTAAGAGGTGAACTTTGTTCCAGTTTCTTCTTTTCCAATCACAAATTGCATTGCCCAAAAAACCTAGCCTATTCCCCAGGGCCTGCAGATTACATCTCTGACCCAGTCGTAAAGTCTTATAGGGCCATGCCTCAGCATTCTGGTGTTAGTGACCGTGATTTGTCCTTACACCCCCACCAGTTAGTGCAGCACCTTGGTCTGAGCATTCCTGTTTCCTCTGAGTTGAATGATTCCTCCTCCATCTATAGCTATTGAAATCCTACCAGTTTTTCTAAATGTATTCCAGATATTCTATTTTTCTATTTTTTTATTCACAGACTAGGAATTGAATTCCTACTGTGTGCCAAGCCTTTGTACTAAACATAAGATTTTCAGATGTATACACATATACATCTTATAGCTATCTATCCATCTATATTATATTATATTATTCTATAATTTCCCTCCAGATCTTCACAGGAGAGTTCAATGAAGCTCATGTGAATACTTGTATAACTACATATTCCTTAGCTCTTCCAAGATTTGCTGCTATTGCTATGCATCCTACAGGAGATGTATTCTTTTTTTCATTCCCATTCATATCCCAGTTCCCACTCCAGGAGGCCACCACCACAGTCACTAATGTGTTGTTGGTTCATTTCCTAGACATGGGAGCAGGAGTGATAGCCAGATAAGCAAATACAGAGAATGTATCTGATATACTCATGATAGAGGTGAGCACTGGTAGGGAGAGGAAGCACACAAATTCAGATTTGATTGATTTATGTGCATGTGGGATAAATCATACTGTAAATCTTCCTTTCCCTGCCCCCCATCCCCAGAGAGAGTTTAGTTGGAGAAAAGCCAAGAATAGAATACTGGGACAATGCTGAAATGTAAGGTTTGACCAATAAAGACTGAGAGTATTCTTAAGTAAGGGAAGACTGGGAGCAGTGATGTCATAAAAACCCAGCAGGGGAGAGTTTCAAGGTGGAAAGATGTTGTTAAATATCAGGTACTATAGAGAGGTCAGGTCAAAGAAGAACTGAAAAGTGAGTGTTGGATTTGTGAACTTGAAGTTCATTAGGTGAGATCAGTGTGTATGGTTTTGGTGGTAGGTGGCATATGCTGGGCTGCACTGTGAATGCAAAGTGAGAAGACAGAGCTGGCTTTTCCCTAAAGCTTGAATGTTGAAAAGAGAACAGCTATAGCTAGAAAAATGTGTAGGTAGAAGAGAGTCTAGAAGTGAGTTGTGGTTTTGTTGTTCTTCTTTTGTTTTGTTTTTAAAATGGAATTTGGAGGAGGAAAAAACTGTTAGAACACAATGTTGAAGATTCAGAAGAGAGAGGGAATATTCGATGGAGCAGGATTGCTGAGCAAGCCAAAGGGTGTAGGAACCATAGCACAGGTTTGGAGACTAGCACTGAACAGGACGTGGAAAGCTTGTAGAGGTAGGCATGGGCAGAAGTTCATGGACTTCAAACTCAAATACTTTTGTTTCCTCAATGGAATTGAAGAAATGAAATTGAAGATAGGGTGATCTGCTAGGAGTGAGAATTTAGGAAGGTTTCTGTAGAAAGAGAGCCCTGGAAATGAACAGAGACATGTAGAAGATTACTGTGTAGTTAATATTGTCTACCACAGATTGAAGAGAGCCATTAGTAATATCCTTAATTCCTATGCTTATAGAATCTTCTTAAATGAGAAAGGAGAGCAAACAAATGAATTGATCCAAAGCTGATGGTTTAATAGGGCATTTGGACAGAAAGAGAAAGGAGTTGCTGGATATTTGAGGGATCAGTAATTCATCCATCTCCATTCTCTGCATTTTCAGTTTTTGAGACTGAAACTCCCAGAGTGAGAAAAAGCTTTATTATTGGCTGAACAGAATCTAGTAACCCCTGAACACAAGCACTGGTAAAGTGTTGGAGTGCTAACATCGAAATGTTTATTATTATTCCTTTCTCATGTAAAGGTGGGGCTTGCTTTTCCTTGGAGGGTGAACAATGTTCTCTCCTCTAGAGAGACTCTTGGAGAGGGGATTACGTCTTCCCCTGTGCAGAGAGCTAAACTGAAGGAGGGTTTCAAAGTTTAAGATTTGAAGGATGGAATAATTTCAGGTGAGATGAGGTCTAGGGTTTGGAGTAAAGGGAGAGGGAACTGAAGAGTCTGGGCCTGGAACTGTTTTCAGATCCCTTATGCAACTCTTTCTTGTCCTCCAATTGCACAAGGTCTCTCCTCCTATGTATTTCTTTCTTTTTTTTGCTGTATTGGGGATGGAACCTGGGGGCATTCTACCTCTGAGCTACAGCCCCAGCCCTATTTTTCATTCTTTATTTTGAAACAGGGTCTCACTAAGTTGCGGAGGGCCTCACTAGGTAGCTGAGGCTGGCCGAGAACCCAGATCCTCCAGTCTCAGCCTCCCAAATGCTGGGATTACAAGCGTGCACCACCACACCTGGCTTCCTCCTGTGTATTTCTCACAGAACTTATCCTATTCTTCCTTATGCTTAGTTAAGTGTATATTTTTATTACAACTTCCTTTATAACAGGGAATCTGCCCTGCCTTTTTACCATATAGGACCTTATCATAAGTAGTTTTTATTTTAATTAAGTTAAAGTGGTTTTTTTTTTTTTTTTAGGCATGAGAAGACTTTTTGTCAAAATATTTTCAATAAGTTTCTTCATCCAACCAAACATAGAAATAATGTTTGTTGGATGATAAAGGTAGGAATTGAAAAGTTAGGCAGATAGCTTAGGTTTTTGAATTTTGTAGAACTTTCTAGGGTATAATATGGAGCAAAAACATGTTTTAACTGGTAATGGACTATCCTCCCTCCCTTTAAATATTTAAATATCCTGCCTTCCAAGATTGTAGTGACAGCTACTGATTTAATTACTATATGTCAGAGGTTAATGGTATAATGTGATTGTGTGAGGCTGAAGAATCCAGAAATGGTCAAATTCTGTTTCAATATAGCCATTCCTCTTCTCCTCCATGTCCTGAAGGATGATACACTGGCAAGAAACAATTGTACACGAAAGATTTATAAATAGTAAATGGAAAGTGGAAAACTTGTGCTTTGCATAACACCCCAGTGCTGAACTCTGGTAAAATGAGTTCTATAGTGAGTATTCCAGGAGGCAGGGCAGCAACTGTCCCATCCAGGAAGCTCTCAGAATCTTCTACTGCCTTCAGTTGGTGTGAGCAAGTCACCAAGGCTGGATCTGCTACAAGTGCAGGGGACACAGACACCAAGACAGTGGTAGCACAGGATTTGCAGGCAGGGTAACATTTATATACACTATGATTAATTTTCCTTTCTTGTGCAATCTCTTCTCCCACTCCTGGAGCTAATAATTGTCTTATTTTCTCAGTTAGCTAACTAACTCATCTTAGTATCATATTAGCATTTTATTTCTGTGTAATAAACTACCACAAAGGTAGTGGCTTAAAACAAATACTCATTTGTCTCACAATTTCTGTAGATTACACAGCATAGACAGGTTCCTCTTCTTCAGGTCTTGCAATATTGAAATGAATAGCTATGATAAGTTCAGACATATATATATACATTCCAATGTTTAATTACTTTTAAATTGGGCTAGGGTTTTTTTTTTTTTTTTCCTTGTGGCACTGGGGATTGAACCCAGGAACATTTCTACCCCCAAGCCACACACCAAGCCCTATTTTATTTTATTTTTTGCTTTGAAACAGGGTCTTACTAGGTTGCTGAACATCTTGCTAAGTTTCTGAGGCTGATCTTGAACCTAAGATACTCCTGTCTTAGCCTCCCAAGTACTGGGATACAGGTGCGCGCCACCATTCCCAGGTAAGTTGGGCTACTTTTGACCACATTTGATTTTGTGGTTTTAAAATCATAGTGTCTTCTGGGCAAAATGGCCCAAGTTAACGTCAGTGTGAGATGTGCATGCATGTTATACTTTGCCTAGTCATACTTACGTAACTATATGCACATCTGCGGCTGTGCAGAGCCATGTCTTCACCAGCGGCCTGTGCTTCCTCTGGGCCCCCACACTCCATCCCTTATAGAGTGGCAGTGTGTGACTTGATCCAGAGAGCACTACATTGGGCCCAAATACCACAACAGCAATATAGGGTGCAACAACTGTTAGTCCTCCAGCCCAGTAAGTTGCACCAGGTTGTAAGGGGGCCCTCCTCTAAGACCTAAAGAGCCTTTACCTTCACATCCATCTCTGTTAAGCCTTGCTATACCTACCTGCTGGTGGTCTGGAAAGTTTTCACAACATTTTACAAGAAGAGCACACATTCTACCCATGAGAGCAGGAAGCATATCTAACTCCACTATTTTGCAAAACCACCTTCTGTATCTGGGTGGTTTTATCCATTGAAAGGGAAAGAGCTCTACAAGATGCATTTAAACCTTCTGCAATATGTTGGACTAAGGCTTCTACCTGTAGTTCTATATCTTTAGTACCACTCCCTTAAATGAACAAGGCTAATGGGTAGAACCACCATGTAGCCCACATGGTGCCAGCAATGCTCTACGGGGTCCCAATTATTAGGCTTATGGGGAAGAGTTGGTAGTATTTGTCCCTTATGTACAGCCCTTTCCAGATACACTTTCCTGTCCAGTGGGCCAGGAGGTACCACCAGTCATAATATCCTCAAGCCCAGAGATAGCCATCTGGGAGAAAATCAGTGGGCTGGATCCTTATTAGTTTCCGCGCATTCCACCTGTGGGGGGAGTGTAACTTGTACCAGTCAGGGCCAGGCAGCCATCCAAGGGTCCAGCTGTAACTGGGTCTTCTGTCCCAGGCCCCATGGCTTCAGGAGTGCAACCCATGGCTCCTGAGACACCTGCACAGGCTGGGGCCACTCCCAGACATCTTGCTACCCTGGGGCCAGGGGTTTAGGTGTAGGGAGTAAGAGCGTTTCTCCTGTCACCTCCTGTCATAACTGGGGTTCCTCAAAGCTTCCTTTTACCTTCCAAGTGTGGGACATTCCTGCTATTACTTTATCTAAAGGGGCTTGCCCAGTGCAGTGAGATTGTTCATTTAAAAACCACACTGCTATAGCACTTGTGCCCACCATTTCTTCCAATGGGGGGCTAAGGCCTTCAGCTTCTCTTAAAGAGTCCATTAAAATGTTTACTCAATCATTCTGGCTGCTTGGGGCCAGTAAGGAGCATGCAACTGCCACCGTATGTCATTGTCCTTAGCCCAGGTCTGTACCTGTTGGCCTGTAAAATGAATACCTCTGTTATTTGCCACTACCAAAGGACGACCATAGGCCTCTGACAACTGTCCAAGGGTGGCTACAGTATGTCACTAGTTGGCTTGTACTACAGAGTAGTTAAAACCCAAACCTGTGGCCATATCCACGGCTGTCAGAATATACCGGAGCCCCTGATCCATTGGTGGGGTCAATATAATCAACCTTTCATTCCTGTAAAGGTTGATTACCTAAGGGGAACTATAGGAACCTTGTATATCTGTGGATGGTGTTCTGCACACCAAGGACACTTCTGAACAACATCTTGAGCTTGATTATGGGTAAGAAGCAATCCCCACTGCTGGGCTATAAGCCTCATGGTGTGGATGCCTATATGTTCTAGCTTCTTATGTAATGACAGTGCTACCAATAGGGGCTCCAGGGGCAGTCAGAGAGCCCTAATTTTCAGTGGTATCATTACTGGGGGCCTGCCATCATCATTTTAAAGAAATTATTATACTGATGTTGTTAAACTTCTTACGGAAGTTTGCAGAGAAAGTAGCTCACACGTGTGCAGGTGTGTGTATTTAACTAAAAAATAATACAGTGGCCATGTGTTTGGTTTATTTAGCCACCCTTAGCTCTTTTTCTTTTTTCTTTTCTTTTTTTTTTTTAGGTACTGGGGATTGAATTCAGGGGCATTCTACCTCTGAGCTACATGCCCAGCCCTTTTTACTTTTTATTTTGAAACTGTGTCTCTCTTAGTTTCTGAGGCTGGTCCCAAACCTGTGATCCTCCTGTCTTGGCCTCCCAAGTACTGGGACTACAGGTGTGTGCCACCCACTGTGCCCAAATCACCCTTAGCATTTTTAGTGGGTGATTTGTAGGGTGTGTGTGAAATTCCACAGTTACTTGGTAGATAAAATGCGGGCACTCTACAGAGCTCTGATTTTTATGTCTAAAGGAGCACTGGAACAAAGAGTCCTTCCAATTTAGGGCTCATTTGCCACAGTAGATATTCTGAAAATTGATAAGCATTTGACTATGATTTTTCCTGGGGAGGGGGGCGGTTTAAAAAGCATCCGTAAGAAGAAACCAATAAGCAAAGAGAACATGCTCTTATGGCACCTAAAATACCAGAAATTATACATGCATAGTATCATTAAAATGAGCAGGCTGAGTTTTAATGGGAGGGAAAATATGTTGTTAAGAATTTGTTTATTTACTTACTACTTTGTTTATTCTGTTTTCCCTTTAGCTTCCTCTCAGTTGACATAGCTTAGTTCATCTCTCTCTGAAAAGGATATCACATCCTTTGAACCTAAGAAAGTGTTGGTTTGCTTTTATCTGTTAGTATCTCAGTATTTAGTTCCAAAGGAAGTAACTAGAAGTTATTTTCTTTTTATATCATTTGTGAGTGCACATCACATAAAAGGTATTTTTTTCACCTGATTAAATAATCACTTAGATAAGTTAGTTGCCTAAGTTATTTATTTGGTAATATTTGTTGGAATTATCATGTTCCTATCCTAAATGATTTATATCTGATAACTTATCTAATTCTTTATATCAGTCCAATAAAGTGAGAACTATTATAATTTCCACTTGATAGATAAGGAATCTGAAACAGAGAGACTAATATTTATTATATGAAATAACGAGGATCTAAGCCCATCTAGGACATCTGGTCTCAATTTGTGTACTTTCTTCCCCCCCCCCTTTTTTTTTGGCGGTACTGGGGATTGAACCCAGGGGCATTCTACTTCTGAGCTACACCTCTAGCCCTTTTTATTTTTTGTTTTGAAACAGAGTCTCACTAAGTTGCTGAGGCTGGTCTCGAACCTGCTATCCTCCTGTCTCAGCTTCCCAAGTACTGGGATTACAGGTGTGCACCACCAGGCCAGGCTTCAATCTGTACTCTTGATCCCTGCTACATTTCCTCTTTATTATGAAGTTTTAGATAAATGTCGTTCTAGTGGTATTCCTCTCATTGGTTGGTCTGTGCTTAATTGTCTTTTCTACTTCAAGTCAATGAGAACATAGGCTGCATTATCGGATGTACTGTAAACACTTGCTGGTCAGATTACTAATCTAGACTATTAAGTTATATTCTTGACACTGTTTTATAGATAAGTCTTTCTAAAGACCTCATGGAGGAAAGTAACCAATATTATAAAAAGGTCTTGGAATCATGGAGTCTCTGCATTTAAGGACACTTTATTTTAAAGATTTGGGAAAATGTGACTTTTTTTTTTACTGTTTGGGGAATTACCATGAATGAGAAGTAGATGGGTTTTATGTTACTGCAGGATGTAGCACAAAGACCTATGGTCTAATTCACAGAGGGACACTTTTACCCTGACATAAAAAAGAACTTTCTAACTTGAGTCATCTAATAGAACAGGCCCCTTGTGAGGTAATGACCCTGCCCATTATTAGAAATCTTTAGTCATCTTCTTTCCTGTGAGCTGAAAGGGGCTTCAAGGAGACAGTCCTCAGAACAGACTCAGGTTCAAAGTGCTGAAATGAATTTCTCAAGGTCAGATGGCTAATAGCTGGACTCAGTTACTACTGAATTCAGGGCCCCCTGTATTTGTTGGCATAGGCAAGACAAAATGGATTTTGAGATTGCTGGGCAGTGTGCTAGAATCTTTCCACACATTATCTCATTATACCATTCAGCAAAAACTGTGTGACCAAAAGGCTGTGGGAGAGATCTCAACATGAATGTGTGTAAGGGAACCATGAGAGGAGTTGGAGGAGACTGGAATTCCTGCAGGTGCAAATACTGTATCTTCACTGGATCCCCAATACTAACACAGTGCTTGGCACAGAAGCAAGAGCCAATACATATTTGTTGAGTGAATGAAAGAAGTGTTCTTATTGAATGAATGGATGAAGAATATTTGTAAACTCTAGTTTTTCTTTCACAAACAGTACCATTTCATGTTTTGTCACAGAGCACAGTTTCCTAGTCTTTCTCCTGTGCTGTTTAGTTTTGCATAATATACTCTGAAGTCTTTTTTTGATATACTTTTATTGGTGCAGTGTAGTCTCACATCAGAATGTGAAGTTTTTATATAATAAATCAGACTATATTTTGTTTGTTTGTGTAGTAATGGGGGTTGAACTCAGGGGTGTTCTACATCTGAGCTACACTTCTTCCCTATTCAATTTTGAAACAGGGTCTCACTAAGTTGCTGAGGCTGATCTCGAACTTGAGTTCCTCCTGTCTCTGTCTCCCAAATACTGAGATTACAGTTGTGCGCCATCACACTCAGCTAACTCAGACTATTTTTATACCAACAAATCTTATGAATGTGATACTTGCCTCTCATTAATCATTATTGTGAGCTCACTTTTGTTTACATGATTATTAGATGCCTGATAGCAGCAAACCTTATATTTTTATTTCTGTGTTGATTTAAAAATTTTTTCTTTAGTCCTGGAGATTGAGGCCAAGGGCATTCTACCTCCAAGATACACTCTCAGCCCTTTTTATTTTTTATTTTGAAACAGGATACTGCTAAATTGCTAAGGCTGGCCTCCAACTTCCCAAGTACTGGGACTGTCTTTAAGTCCTAGTTTTCAGTCTTGAACTGGATTTCTTGAAGTCTCTACCTTCACTACTAGCCTAACATAAATCTTTCAAATGGGCTTCCTGAAGTAAGGCAAGACCCAGTGGCATGCTTTGAGTATTCTGCCAGCTCTGGAGCTTGGGCAGCCGGGGGCTTGCTTGAAGAAGTCATGGGAATCCCAGCAAATAGATGAGTTTCATCAAAGGCTCCATCATGGTCTGAATAGACACTATGCATAGGTTGGGGGAGGGGCTTGCCATCTAAAGAGCTGTGTCACTGGAGGTCAGGTGGGGTGGCAGGGTAAGTGGCTGCAGTCAGCATTACGGCTTCCCCTTGCTCTGTGCCTAGTCTTGTTGAAGGCCCATGACTCCGGGAGAATATGGTGCTCCTGATCTTTGACCTGCTGCCTCCAGTACTTTCCCATCTTCCTAGGCTGGCACACAGCAGTCCACTCGAGTAGTCAGTAGTGAATAAAAAGAAATGGCTACTGAGCACCAAGTTTAAAAAGATATATTACATTTAAATAAATCTAGAAGGCCATGGCACCTGCCTGCAGGTTAGATTCCTGTTCTTAAGGTATGCAGCCTTGGGAATCGGATTCTTAGGACAGAAAAAACAAGGAATCACCCCCTGCCTCCCCACCTGGGCCTGGAAGCTTCCATTACAAGGGCCCCGGTCACAAAAAAAGAGGGGATTACAGTGTCATTGAGCTTGAGGCCCCAACCATTCAGGACAGTCTCCTCTGAGGCTGTGTCATCTGCTCTTCTTCACAAGTGTGCCCCATGCCAATATTCCTGAGGCCAAACTATGTGATCATGTAGAATGTCTTATTCCTGGGCCTGGATGCCTGTCAAGTTCCCTGTGCACAATGAAGGGAAACTGCTGTCCAGCACAAAATTGGTTATCCAGCTTGACCTTGTATCTTGGAGGATTGACCTTCCCAATGTTCCTGTTGTATTGTAGCTCCCAATGAGTGACCATTTGCTACACAACCTCCTGGTCTTGGGCCTTGCTGTAAATCCTTATTTCATGCACATGTTCCAGATATGGAGCCTTTCTCAGTTTCCAAAGAGATCATCCTAAGCTAATGCTGTTAGTGCCACCATGATCCTGTAGTCAGCACTTGTAGCTATTTGGGGTTAAACTTCTAGAATCCATCTTTTCCCCTGAGAGCTTCTGCATGCAAACTAGCCAGGCCGTCTCAAGTTTTGGACCAGCAGCCCCAGTTCCACCAGCCATCCTGCTGTGAGAGGTTTCTAAGTTGTGCAGCCACAGTGAAGGCTTGTTCACTCATTGCCAACCCTTTTGAAAAAGGGCTACTGGATTTACGTAAAATTTCATTGTGGTTTTTTTATATGGAGTGTTCAGTTGAAGACTCTAGTCCCACATTCATTTAGATTAACTTAATTTCTAATAACATTTGTGGTACCAACTGAAGCCTCAGACTCAGTAAAAGACAATGTCTTGGCTCACCTAATGACCTATAATAGGGGCCTAATATGAGAAAACGAGCTACTGGCAATAATAAGAATTTAAAAAAAATAAAACAAATACCTAGGCATTAGCTAAAGAGGATCTGATAGCCAGTGACCAGCTGAATGGAGGAGCAGAGCCTTGAATGGTTTTAGTATCATGGAAGTTTTGCACTGACTAGCATGGTGGACTTCTATTTTCTAAGAATTCTGGTATTCCATCAAGGACAGCCTCAGCAAACATAGTGAGACTCTGTTTCAAAATAAACAATAATAATAATTTTAAAAGGGCTGGGGGTGTAGCTCAGAGGTAGAATGTTCCTGGGTTCAATCTCCCAGGAAGCCAGAATCTTTGGTGTCCTGTTAAGAAATTAGAAATAGCATAGAGCTATGGTGCTCAAACTCTCCAGAAAATTCCAAAGGTGTTTGTAACCCTCTGCCCTATGAGCTATCCAAGCTTGGTGGAGTCTCTTGAATGACTCTGACAAGGCCTAGGTGATGTGTACCAAGAAAGAGGCTCTGTGTACCTCATCCCTGCTTAGTGATGACTCTTTTTTTTTTTTTTTTTTTAGTACTGGGGATTGAACTCAGGGGCATTCTACCTCTGAGCTATACCCCCAGCCCTATTTTTTATTCTTTTATTTTGAAACTGGGTCTCACTAAGTTGCGGAGTGCCTCACTAGGTAGCTGAGGCTGGCTGTGAACCCAGATCCTCTGGTCTCAGCCTCCCAAATGCTGGGATTACAAGCGTGTGCCACCACGCCCAGCTTATTGATGACTCTTGAGTTGGGCCTTGCGACCTGTATAATGTGCTTTAAAAATGAGAACACATCATTATACCTCTCAGATTCTGGCTGCATTAGACAATGTAAAGCATCAACCTTTTATGTTTTAAAGCAATATTAAAATAATTTCAGGTTTGACTTGAAAGTTATTAATAGTACTAAGGAAAATCTATTATACTACAGGATTTTAAAAATTTATGGTGTTTGTAATATAGATGAAAAATGAATGATTGTTCATTTGTTTCTAAAATCCCTTTAGTGTATCCTAATAAGGAGTAATGAGCTCATAGGTACTTTTCATTTTATGTGTCATTTTATTATCTCAATAACCCCATGAAGCATTCTTTTTTTCCACTCAATAGATGGAGAGCTTAACTTGTGTAAATTTATACAGTTATCAAGGAACATAGTATTTAAACTCTGTATTCTTTCCATGAGAATGAATGCATATTGGAATTTCTAAGCTCCTGTAACTAAGAGTACAATCACCGTAACCAGGTAAAGGCCCAATATTTTTAATAGGATGTGCTCCAATCTGGCCATTCCCAGTTAATTCTCATTACCTACCAGCCAGTGGAAAGTTTGTGTTGAACAAACAACTATTAGAGTGCTTACTTATTGTACAGTGTTGATTCTCATGACGGTCATTAGGCTCATTATCCTTATTAGGCAAGTGAGGAATCACAATTTTAGCCTCCTTTAGTATCTTTTTTGTTATCTCAGGTAGGAATTTAATTTCCTAACAAGAAAGTTATTACATTAGTTTATGGCAAAAAGAGACTTTCAATTCAATAGTTTCTGCCTAATACATTTTTTTTGTGTGGTCTCTGGACCCAGTTTAAACTTGGCCAAGGCCATGTCTAAATGCATGAAGGCAAAGGTAATTTTGTAATTTTAATGGGAGAGAAATTACAATCCAGTTTGCAACAGTGAAGTTAGAAATAAGATATTCTATAAACTGGGTGTGGTGGTGCATGCCTGTAATCTCAGTACTTGGGAAACTGAGACAGGAGGATGGCAGGTTTGAAACCAGACTTAGCAACTTAGACTCTCAGCGACTTAGCAAGACCCTGATTCCAAATAAAAACAAAAATCAGTTTGGGAGTATAGCTCAGAGCTAGAATGCCCCTGAGTTTAATCCCCAGTACCACACAAAAATAAAATAAAATAAAGTAAAAATAAGATGTTCCTGTTGTCAACAAGTAAGTTGGATGTTATCCAGTTGGATATATTTTGTATTGGGGATTGAACCCAGGGACATTCTACCTCCAAGCTATCCTCCCAGCCCTATTTTAATTTTATTTTGAAATAAGTTCTCACTAAGTTGTGGAGGACCTTGCTAAGTTGCTGAGGCTGGCTGCAAACCTGCAATCCACCTGTCTCAGTCTCCCAAGTACTGGGATTACAGGTGTGTGCTACCATGCTTAGCTCCAATTGGAGAGTTTAATTTTTTAATTTTAATTTTCTTTTTTAGTCTTGTTTTTCAGGTTGAAATTTGATGGTAGCAGATATAAAGGCCTTTGGGTAGTCCTGGACCTTAGTTTGTGTTAGCTGATCTGGGTTAGGGTGAGATGGGGTCAATCAGCGATCTTAGGATACTCTCAGAAGCTTCTGATAAGCTGCCCCCACTAGTTTGGAACTAAAGGGAGAAATTAGTCTTGGAGGAAAACAGATTACTAGCAAGAAACTATTAAAAAGAGCTGAGAGTAGAAAGTGTGGCTACACACATCCCTGGCCCCTGATATCAGGGCCTGATGAGGTCCATTTCAGCAGGACTGCGATCCTGCATTGCTCCAAACACCAGGCATTGTCCAGTGACATAGTCTGCAGGCTCAGTTGGCAAGGCTTCTTGACTCTTCACATGGAATGCTTACACACTTCAGTAGTGCTCTGTAATAATCTAGCATAGCACTATTTGGTAAGAAGGTCTTATAGTGGGTAGCTACTGGGGGGGAGTAATAATATTTCCAGCAGGAAGAGTCACAGTATTGACATAGTACATCGTCATGTATTATAGAGCTCATGCTTATAAGAAGAGCAGGCTGAGTGGCCTTTGAGGTCTGGTTTCTGCACAGATGTTGGACATTTTCTTTTTCAGAATTCCATCAATAAATAAAAATGATTTTCCTCAGTTGCTCAGAGGTATTATTAGAACTGCCCTGCTAGTTAGTCCCATAGTGTGGGGAAAGCTGTCAGGTCAGAGCAGCTGATCCCTCTCCCTCCAGAGCTTTGTAAGAATTCAGAGTTTGGGTTTTTATTTTTGTATAGATAAAGTATTCATATGAATATATCTTAGAATGTATGTGGCTTTTCAGAATGGGGAGAAGCATCCCCATCAGCAAGGACTGACATTCCTATCCTCAACACGGCTGTAGAAACATCTCTATACGATGTTTATCTCAGGATTAACACAACGTGAGCAAGATGCACATCTTACAGGAAAGATTGCAGAGAAAACTTTTCATGTCTTTGGATTCATCAGAGCATAGCCCCATCACCCAGAATTTTGGAGGAGGGTAGTGAAATGTCCTGTTGATGTGTGCAAAGACAGAATATGTACAAGGGCATTGATTACACACTGCAGTAGCATGGGATTGGAAGCAACCCAAATGTGCACATTAGAGACTGGTTGGAGTGCAGTCTGAAATGTATCACACAATATATTATCAGCCATTGAAAAGAATGAATCAACTCTATGTGTAATAGTATATACTAAATTCGAGTTTTACTCAATGGGAAACCCAGATATGGACTACTTGTATTTATCAAATGTTCCTCTGTGTCTTTATTTGTGTGCACACATTTCTATGCATTTAACCTTAAGAGAGCATATAGTTATTACAAATAGATAGATTGTCTCTGGAGAGATACAGATGAAGCTGACAAATATTTAGCCTCAGGAAAGGAAATTGGCAGCTGGGGCCAGGCCTAACAGGGAGATGTACTTTTCATTCTAAAAACATTTTGAATTTTGTGTCATAAACATGTAGTACCACGCCCGGCTCCTCAGACAAATTTTTAAAACTATGTGGGAGCTCTTTCTGGCATATTTCTAATCAGATGCATTTGATAAGAGGGATAGATTTGGCATGCAGACCACCTTGGACAATGCCACAATGTCAGGTAAACCACAAACAGGTATGAGTCCCACTGTCTGCTACCTAAGAGAAGGAAGGTGTGGATGAGAGGTCTTGTGCAGAAGGGCCCGGAGGGCTATGGTCAAAGGTAGGGTAGGAGAGGAGAGGAAGGAGCTAAGTGTAGTTGTTCAATTGGAGAGGATGGTTATAGGATTTTTTTTTTCTTGTGGTACTAGGGAGTGGACCCAGGGGCATTCTACCTCCAAGCTACTCTGAGTCCTATTTTTTATTCTTATTTTGAAACAGGGTCTCACTAAGTTGTAGATGGCCTTACTAAGTAGTTGAGACTGGCTGCAAACCCAGATCCTCTGGTCTCAACCTCCCAAGTACTGGGATTACAAGCGTGCGCCACCACACCTGGCTGAAAGGATCTTTAAGGGTAGAGAATGGGAATAAAAGGAGATCTGCAAGGAGTGGGAGTGAAAAGAAGACTTCATTTATGGACCTTGTGAATTTAAAGCTACATTGAGCTGGGTGTGGTGGTGCATGCTTGTAATCCCAGCATTCGGGAGGCTGAGACCAGAGGATCCGGGTTCGAAGCCAGCCTCAACTACCTAGTGAGGCACTCCGCAACTTAGTGAGACCCGGTTTCAAAATAAAGAATAAAAAAATAGGGCTGGGAGTATAGCCCGGAGGTAGAACGCCCCTGAGTTCAATCCCTAGTACCGCAAAAATAAATAAATAAATAAATAAATAAATAAATAATGCTACATTGAGATCCGAGAACATCTAACAGGCAATTGGGATAGGTGCTTTCAACACTATTAAAAATGGCATAAAGTCCTTTTCTGGTATTTTCTTAGCCCTTTATAAGTTTCTAGCCTATTCAAATATCTTCTCCATTCCTTGAGTTTGATTAGGGAGTAATGGAAAATTTAGGTTTTAGAAATATTTTAGTTCTGTGGTAACCAATACAAAACAAGATAATTATTTTGTTTTGAAAATTCCCATTACATATGTGTCCTGTACAAAGCCATTTACGGTTACAAAGCAATGAGCTTGTGCCAGGGGAATGGGGCTAATGCACTGTTCCCATTTCTGGTACAATCCGAAGATATTAAATGAATGGTAAAACTTTTAATGTGCCCATTAACTAATACCGCTAATTTACAGTGGGAGTGTATTTGACAGCCTACATAAATAATTTCTGAAATCATTGTGATCTTTGCTATTAAAATTAATACAAAAAACTCAGTTTTTCATGTGCAAGGTAATATTTCCGATACAGTGTGATATCTGATTATATATCTTGTAAATATTTTGTTTTGTGAGTGTGCCTGGTTTGTAAAGACCTGTCTTTGTCAGTGAATGAAATAATTCATGATTATTATTATTATTATTATTATTATTATTATTATTATTATTATGGTACTGGGGATTGAACTCAGGGGCATTCTACCTCCAAGCTATACCCCCAGCCCTATTTTTTATTCTTTATTTTGAAACAGGGCCTCACTAATTTTTGGAGGGCCTCACTAGGTAGCTGAGGCTGGCCGCGAACCCGGATCCTGTGGTCTCATCCTCCCAATTGCTGGGATTACAAGTGTGCACCACCACGCCCGGCTTCATGATCATTATTATTGTTGTTATCTACTAGCACCTTCTATCCCCTTTCTTGCTTATCTCTCTTTTTTTTTTTTTCTGAACCCAGAGGCTATGCCCCTAACCCTTTTTACTTTTTATTTTGAAACAGAGTCTGGCTAAATTGCTGAGGGCCTTGTTAGGTTGCTGAGGCTGGCCTTGAACCTGAGATTCTACTATCTCAGCCTTCCAAGTACTAGGATTACAGGTGTGCACCACCATGCCTGGCTTCTTATCTTTGAAGAATGCACAAGTACACATGAGGTGGCGATATAACTGTGCAGTAGCCCAGATGATGATGATGATGATGATGATGATGATGATGATGATGATGATTATTATTATTATTGCGGTACTGGGGATTGAACTCGGGCGTTCTACCTCTGAGCTATACCTCTAGCCCTATTTTTTATTCTTTATTTTGAAACCGAGTCTCACCAAGTTGCGGAGTGCCTCACTAGATAGCTAAGGCTGGCTGCGAACCCGGATACTCCGGTCTCAGCCTCCCAAATGCTGGGATTACAAGCATGCGCCACCACGCCCGGCTCCAGATTGTTATTTTTAAGGAAAAATAAGTGTGCAGCCTTTTCTGTTTGCCCTTCCAGGATGATGTCAGTAAATTTTTTTGTTTTCTAGTAGATGGCTAGGAAGACAGGAAGAATTTAATTTCAAATTCTGTTTGTGCTTTATGACCTTGGACAAGTTACAAACCTTTCTGAGCCTTAGGGTCTTCCAAAGAAAAATGAGCTTGCTGCCTTTTGAATTTTGTGGGCAAAATGAGATTATATACATGGCCTGTTAAATTTCTCCATAGTCACTCATAGTTTTTGGACCTGTAAAAATGCTTGTAATTCCAAATGTGAAGGCTGGAGTCATCTGAGCTCCTCACAACTGGTTAGTCACCAAGTCCTGTGAGTGCTGCCTCCTGAGAAACTCTTAGCTCCTTTTCATCTCCATCTTCCACTTAGATCATCGGGGGTGGGGTGGAGGTGCTCTCATGCACAGCAGCCTCTGCAGCCGGATCTACACCCTTTCCTGCTCTTCAATAACAGTCTTGTACCATGTCTCCCCTCCACCAAGTTCATTGCCTATGCTGTTGCCCTTGCACGTATCTGGTGCTCTTTCCTGCTTTAAATAGAAAAAAGAGTAGCATTAATCCATAGCCCTTAACTGTGGTTAAAAGGGTTTTCATAATTTACCTGGCTGGCTTTTATTTTCCATTTTCCAACCTGTGGTTGACACACCACACTATTTATGATACTCAGCTTTTGCTCTGACGTCTCTTGCATGTGTTGGTGTGCCTCTTAGTTTGCAATATCCCTGCCTTCTCCTTCCCCTCCTTGTGGCTTTCTCTCCACAGATATACACACGAAATCTCACTTGCCCTTTGTCCTTCCTTGTCCAACTCCCATCTTCTCCTGCAAAGCATCCTCTGTTCTTTTAGTCTTGGTTAGTTGCCCTTTTCCTGTGTTTTCTGGGCACCCTGAGTGCTGAGTGTAACTAAGGTTCACATCTTGAAGGATCTTTGAAGCCATAAGCTGTGCCAAGTGGTTGGAACGGGACAGGAACCTACTATATAGAGAGGTTTGCTTATCTGTGTTTCTCATTGTACCGTGAGCTCCTTGAGTAAAAGGACTGGGGGGTATTCTCTCTGTTCCATGGAATGAATGCAACATTGCTTAGAAGAAAATAAGTACAAGTATAGTATACTGTGTGCGCTCGCGCGTGTGTGTGTGTGTGTGTGTGTGTGTGTGTGTGTGTGTGTATGTTACTGGAGCTTGAACCCAGGAACATTCTACCTCTGAGCCGAGCCCTATTTTATTTTCTATTTTGAAACAAGGTTTCACTAAGTTGTGGAGGGTCTCAGTAAGTTGCTTGAACCTGTGATCCTCCTGTCTCAGCCTCCCAAGTACTGAGGTTGTAATCCTGTGTCCCTGTGCCACCACACCCAGATACATTTTCCATTTTCTACACTTTCCATTTTCTAATGAATGAGAGGATGAATTCAATGGAGTGTGGAAGTTTTAAATTATCACAACAGACAACTTTCAGCATGTTCTTCAGAATGTTATAACTCATCTCACCCACCATCTTTGCCCATCACTTAAAACATGAACATACTCCATTCCAGGATTGTGTTTAGCTTTTAGAGTGCAGTCATGAAACAGGAAGTGGCAGAGTCAGAAAATAGTCAAATATTAATATGTAGTTGAGGGAAAACGCTAGAAAGGTAAGCATAGCATGTTGTAATAAAGAATAAAAGGTAGACCTCAGAGGGAGAAGCCAGTAAAAAAATAAAGCAGTACTGGGGATGGAACCCAGGGGTATTGTACCTCTGAACTACACCCCCAGCCCTATTTTTTATTCTTTATTTTGAAACAGAGTCTAAGTTGCAGAGGGCCTCATGAAGTAACTGAGGCTAGCCACGAACCTGTGATCCTCCTGTCTCAGTCTCCCAAGTACTGGGATTACAAGTGTGCACCACCACGCCTGGCTCAGGAATATATATTTTTAAACACTGGGGTGTTAAACTCAAAGGGAGCTTGTAAGTTTGCAAACACTAAGCAGGCTACATAGAATTATGCAGCTGATTTGTCTAGCTTGCCCCTATCAGTTTTGAATTCTTTTATTTTTCCTTTGATAGTTGTGGAATATGTTAACAATTGACAATCTAGATATTAATTGATTTTAATCTGTTCTTAGAATGCTAAGTAATATTTGGAGTTTTTTGTTTTACAAATTTAGGTGAATCAGGTATGTCTCTAGTAATAAACATTGTTATAGCCATCTATTATATAGCTAAATGAAATTATAGCTTAATTATTTTAAAAATTTTCATAGGAAATATAAGTTTATAACTGCTAGTTATAACCTTTCTATATCTTATCTCTCATTTTCTGTTGAAATTACTGTTTTGATGACATATATATATATATATATATATATATATACACACACACACACACACGTGTATGCACACATTATTATTATAGCAAAATAAATTGTACTATTTTGCCAGATTTTTTTTTTTGTACCAGAGATGGAACCCAGGAGTGCTTTACCACTAAGCTACATTCCCAGCCATTTTTATTTTTGTTTTTTGGGGAACAGGGTTTCACTAAGTTGCTGAGTGTCTCACTAAGTTGCCAAGGCAGGCCTCAAACCTGTGATCCTACTGTCTCAGCCTGCTAAATACTGATATTACAGCGGTGCACTTGGTGGCCAGATTTTAACTTCCTCTTTTTGCCTACCCTCTTAGATACTCCTTGGGAACACAGAAGCTATAAAAGGGAAATTTTGACTGAACTGAGCACATTTATGCAGTTTAGTACTGCACAGTGAAAGAATGCTCTCTCTCTCTCTCTCTCTCTCTTTTTTTTTGCTGTAACAGTGCTGTTTTATTGTTATTAATTCCTCATATAAGAAATGTATTAACAAATTTTGGACAGTTCATTTAGTGTCTGTTTGTTTTTTCAATCAATATGTTGTAGTGAGATTACCTCATACATAATTTACAGAGGTAATGGGAGAATCGTGAGGCTACTTTTTATTTGTCATAAGTCAGTAATCAAATGTTCCTGCAGAAAAGGAGAAAGATGTACTTTTGGCAAAGATGTTCGCTTGTTGTTCATAGATCTTTTCCCTCTCTCTGTGATTCATTGATTTCTCAGAATAATTATGCAGTTAAAATTTTTTTCCATCAGAAATTATTTTTTAATTTACTTTTTTGTAGAACCTTGTAAAGAGTAGTATTTCATATCTATGCTACAGAATTCTCAATTATCTATGTCAACATACAGAGATTTGATTTGTAGCTTGATCCAATTACTTGATTTCTAGCTTGATTTTGAAATAAACACGACATCTTTCTTTCTTTCTTTTTTTGGTGGTATTGGATATGGAATCTGGGGGCATTCTACCTCCAAGCTACAGCCCCAGCCCTATTTCTTATCCTTTATTTTGAAACAGGTCTCACTAAGTTGTGGAGGGCCTCACTAAGCAGTTGAGGCTGGCTGGGAACCTGGATCCTCCAGTCTCAGCCTCCCAAATGCTGGGATTACAAGCATGCGCCACCACACCTGGCTTAAACACGACATCTATGAGATACATCCTCTTAGATAAATAAAGAATATTGGTGCAGATTTCTTTGTGTTCATGGCAAATGCCTTCCTTTTTATTTTGATCACCTGTTTCAATGTCTACATGACAGGAATGCTCCCCTAAGATCACTAAGTTGTTAGTTAGACAAAGTGAAAGACCAGTGAGAAAGATGGTCAGCTACAAACAAGATCTCTTTGTTTCCAGTAGAGGATGTATATGTGTGTTTATGTGCAAATCTAAACAAGGCTCTACATACACATCTGAAGTGATTTTCAGATAATTGTCAAGGGAATGGAAGAGACCTCAGTTCATCTATCAAGAAGGAGGATCCTGTTTACATAGTGTGCTGTTGGCATAGAAAAATTTCTTTATAGAGCTGGGTGTGGTGGCGCATGCTTATAATCCCAGCATTCAGAAGCCTGAGACCGGAGGATCCGGGTTTGAGGCCAGCCTTAGCTACCTAGTGAGGCACTCCACAACTTAGTGAGACCTGGTTTCAAAATAAAGAATAAAAAATAGGGCTGGGGGTATAGCTCGGAGTTAGAATGCCCCTGAGTTCAATCCCCAGTACCGCAACAAAAAAAAAAAAAAGAAAAATTTCTTTATAAATTTCAGCTGTGGATTAACAATGAAGTACTTGTATGTATATGAATTACTGATCAACCTCAGTTTTATCATTAGTCTTTTTAAGTTATATTGCATCATCTTAGCTATTGTGAAATGTGTGCTCTTGACTTAATGGAACTACTTTCCTCTTTGTTGTTGTTCTCCTCCTCCTCCTCCCCCTCTTCCTCCTCCTCCTCCTCCTCCTCCTCCTCTTTTCTTCCTTCCCTGCCCACTCCTCCTCCTCCTTTTTTGGTGCTACTGGGGATTGAGCTCTGGGGTTTCTACCACTGAGCTATATCTCCAGCCCCATTTTATTTCAAAATAGGGTCTAAGTTACCGCACTGCTGGCCTGGAACCTGCAATCCTCCTGTCTTACCCTTCCAAATATTTGGATTACAGGTGTGCATCACCACACCTGGCTACTATAGACATATATGGTGTTGAGCCAGTGTGATGAGGCCTCTTCTCAGTCAAAAATTCTGTTATTCTATTCACTTAAATGATACTATCTGTTGAAAATCCCATAGCACTTTCTTTGATTGTGGTGCCAGAAGTGCATTTGTTGTGACACTGGACTTTATTTCCATTATGTATATGATGGAATATAATTTCTTCCGTTAAAATTCAAGCAACCATGGGATAAAATATGCATTAAACATTTACCATCTATTAACACCTCAGAAAGAAACGCTTTTTAGGTAAATAGTTGTCATTGTCATCTTAGAAAACAGTTGGTGCTTGAAGCAGTGGGATAATAAAACAAGGAGTGCTGACCCCAGAAATCCAAGGAGTAGAAGTAGTTGATATAGGTTTTGCACACTCAAAAGCCTTCAAAGATCACTGGGTAATTAATATAAGCATAGAAGTGGCCAGCTGAAGGAAATAGGTTTAAGCTGCTTGTGTTTGACCTGTCTAATTAAGGCAGATTTTAACTTTCCCTGTGTTGCCTAGGCTGGCCTGGAACTCAAAATCCTCCTGCCTCCACCTCCCAGACAGCTGAGATTAGAGGCATGCACCACTGCATGAACACTAGCTTTTGTTGTTATTCTTTTTAAGAACAGTTCTTTAGGGTTCAAAACAGAATATCCCAACAAAACATTGGAGATTATAAATTTGTGAACTCTGTTATATTTTATGGAGTGCTGGAGATGGAAGGTTATTCCAGATTGCTCACACAAAAAGGAATTCTACTAAAGACAGATGAGAACATTGGATGTTTGAGATTAGAAGGGTGCTGAAAAGAGAGAGAGGAAGCCATGAAGATTAAGAGCACCTTCTTAATATTATTTAGACCAGATTCTGCCTTTACTAACTGGAAGGTTGGACATTTGCATTACCCTTTATGGTTGATAAGCAGGGATGTGCAGCAGAATCACCTGTGTATTGCCAAAATACATCTACTGTTGTATCTAAAATCATTCTTACCTCCCCAAACCAAGATTTTGATTCTGCAATCATAGTTTGGAGCTTGGATGGTATTCTGGTCAGCATTCTCACAGCTATAATTTAAGGATTTGACCACATAACCTAGAGAAAGGAAGATTTATTAGCTCATGGTTTTCCTTGGAGATTTTGGAATTCAGTTCATGTGAAGCCAGGGACCAGGGTTCTCAGGGCATTGCGGTGAGAAGCAGAGAGACTGAGAGCACATGGGCTGTGCTCCTCACATCATGGAGGTGGGAAGTGAGAGAGAGGAAAGGGGGAGGAGGCACCACATATCATCCCCAAGGCAGCGCGCCCAGGGATCCACCCCTCCACCCCCCGCCTCAGCCATACCCTACTAGCCCAGGCCAACAACCAGATAAATCCATTGTAATGTATTTATCCATTGCTGGGATTACAACCCTCATGACTCAGTTATATCAACTGCAAACACAATTTACGAGCTCTTCAAGGGGCAATTCCATAGCTAACTATATAGATGGGTATGTTTTGATTCAGGTGCATGCTTGCCATTGCAGACCTGTGCGCTTGGATGGTAGACATCCTCAGCTTGCTTCTTGAAGTATGCGAGTATCTCTCCTCCCAAAATAGTCACTTCAGATGCATGATTACATTGCAGTTTGGCACATTTAAGTTGTCAAAGTGAATTACTTCACTCCATAAAAAAAGTAACATACATAATTAAAGAGTTGGATATAGATTTTATAAGAAAAGATGGGGGAAGTATATCAAGACTGAGCAGTTGCCATTTTCTGAGATAGTAAAGCTAGTGTTCAAGAGGCATATAATTATACCTGTTGAGTCTATAAAGTCATATTATATCCCCTAAATTATAGTAAATACAGACAATGCAAATTGCTATAGCACAATTACATTTCCTGTTTGTTCTGCTTTCCAGTAAATGTTTCTCACTGCATATGAATTTTTATTTCAAGAAGGTTAGTTCAGGATTAATCACTAAAGATACAGCAATGGGTCCTGCAATAGAATATAGGAGGTCTGATTGTTAGGAAGAAACTTTTTCTTGAAAAAGTTGTTGGACATTTAAAATGACTAGAGAAGGTTACAAAATTTCTATCATTGTGGAATCAAAGTCTGAGTAAAACAAGTAGCTGGGCCTCGTGGTGCATGCTTGTAATCCCACTTAGGAGGCTGAGACAGGAGGATTGCAGGTTTGAAGCCAGCCTCAGCAATTTAGAGGTTGTGAGCAACTAAGTGAGATCCTGTTTCCAAATAAAAAATAAAATAGGACTTGGGGTGTAGCTTAGAGACAGAATGCCCCTAGGTTCAATCCCCAGCACCACAATAAAAGAAAAAGTAGCCATGCCTCTTGCATAGTTTAGGTATGGGACCTCCTAGAATGATATGCTGAATCCCTTAAGAGCCATACAGGGACTCTTGATAGTCTGCCAGTTAAGGAGAGTAAAATTTTCCTTAATTTGTTGGTTGATGTTTTCCTAATACCTTTTAAGGAAGAGGTCAGTAGACCATTGTTACTCCTATGTTGGTGGTTTGCTAGTCAGCTGCTGTTTTGTTGGCAAAGTGCCTCCATTTCTAATTTCAGCTCATTTGACTTTCATCTTGGACCACACTAACACAAGAAATATGTGCAGGACAAAAGAAATCTTTGCGTGTGCATGCAATTTCTGTACTGTGAAGAAAAGTTGTGAAGCTAACATTGAGTAAGCTTTGACACTGTGCTAAGTGCTTTACCTGGCTTGTCTCATTAATCCACTATCATTAACTATCAGGGCACACCTGACTGCATGGCAGTGAGTACTCTATTCCCGCTTAGCGGAGGAGAGACTGAGGCTCAAGAGAGCCCCAGAAACTTGCCCACAGCCACACAGGGGAGGAGGGGCACTGGGTGAGTCTGATCCAGAGTTAGGCACTGAATCACTCTACTTTCATATTCATGATTTTGCAGACTAATAATTCTCTCAAATTAACTTCTCTTTAAAAACTTTTCATTTGAGGAATTCTAAGAAAATATCTTTAAACACTGGGACTCAATTTGGCCACACTTTAAAATCACCTGAGAGATTTTTTTTAAGGTAATATTGGCTGGGTTCCTCTTGAGTCTAGTGATATGGAGAGTACCTCATTACTTGGAAGTCTGAGACAGGGCAATCGCAGGTTCGAGGCCAGTTTGCAGTACCTTAACAAGACCTTGTTTCAAATTAAACAGGCCTGGGGGTGTAGCTGAGAGGTAGATGCCCCTAGGTTCCACATACACAAAATAGACATTGGGATTAAAAAAAAAACAAAAAACCCCCCCAAAACTCTCCATCAGAGTTTGAGAACTTCTGCTTAGGAACAAGACAAATTTTAAATTCTGAATTCCTGTCAGCAAAAAAATAATATTTTTTATTACAGAAGTACCACATATTTTCTTTAAAAACTGCAGGGAAACTAAAGAATTGTAATTAAAATTACTCCTTCCCTAAAAGTGCAGTTTTTGGATATATATATATATATATATATATATATATATATATATATATATATCCAAAATATATATATTATTTTTTCTTACCTGTACATATTTATATATTTAATGTCTTAACTACAATGTTGTTGTTCTATAGAATTATATATTTAATGCCAAATTAAAGTATAAGTCTTGGTACTTGATGGCCCATAACTGGACTTGGTTCATAGTAGGTTCAGTCTTTCCTTATCCCAATAAGGGAAAGGAACTAGCTTTCCACCTCCCTGTCCTACTTGCTTGTCATAAGAGATGGAAGCCGGGTGCCATGGCCCAGGCCTGTAATCCTACTACTTGGGAGGCTGAGACAGGAGAGTTGCAGGTTCAAGATCAGCCAAAGCAACTTAATGAGACACTCAGCAACTTAGTGAGATCCTGTTTCAAAATGAAAATTAAAATAAATAAATAAATAAATAAATAAGGGCTGGGAGTATAGCCCCTGGGTTTAATCCTTAGTAACCTCTCTACCCCTGAAAAGAGACAGAATCAGATATACTTCCAGAATAGGAACAAAATAATTTTTAAAATTTGTTCTTCCTCACCTATTTTCTTAATAAAAATTTGAATGAGAAGCTGGGCTTAGTGGAGCATGTACTTGAGAGGCTGAAACAAAAGGATCACAGGTTGGAGGCTGGCTTGGCAACTTAGCAAGACCCTCAGCAACTTAACAAAACCCTGTTTCAAGATAAAAAAAATAGGGATGGGGGTGTAGCTCAAAGGTAGAGCACCCCTGGGTTTAGTCCCCAGTACCACACATTCATTCTCTCTCTAATAAAATATATATATATATATATATATATATATATATAATTTTTTAAAATGAGAAACTACTGTAGCATAATGGAATTAGGTTGGGGTATAGGCAGAGTTCATCAGTCAGTAACTGTGGCTGTCAGATTATTTTCTACAAAGGTGGTGACAAGGGGACTCATCATGAAGTCCCCTTCCCCCTCAGGGCATGGAAGGTGGCTGAGGGCTGGCCTGGGAGGGAAGGGGTCACTCTGGAAGATAGGTGGGTTTGCTGAGTGTGCCAGGCTTGTCACCAGTTGGCCCAGACAATGGGGGCTGCTCACCCAGGTATTTTTGGCACTGCAGCCACAAAGCCAGGCATCCTTGCATTGTCTGATTTATGAAGGATTTCTTCTTCATAATGACTTCTTATAATACAACTCTGTTATTAGTAGATTCTTAATCATGATTAGTCACAAGGTCTGTACATCAAAATAACTTTGTTTTTTTTGCCTTTGAAAAACTCAACTTTTCATTTAAAATGTGTATGATCCTTCCTGATTACTGTTATTTTAAAACAAGTTTTATTAAAAAGGAGAAATTGCAAATGTGTGCACTTAACTTCATTAGTATATAAGATACATGTATAACTAAGTTATATAGTTTTGCTGGAATCATTTAGAATTGAGGCATTTGTATAATTCCTAAAATGCCAAGGAAGAATTTGATGCTATTCTCTATCTTTTGTTCTTCCTTTTTGGTTACATTCACGATGCTTTTAAATACTTTTAATGTAAAGGTATTAAAGATAACCAAAACCATCAGTCAGCAGATTCTTTACTGAGAATTCAACAAAGAACAAAATCAAAGGATACAATAGTAAGCCTATTTTATTTGCCTGAATAATATTTATCCCATGATAAAATCATGAGAGGGAATCTTTATAGTTACATCATATAGAATACCAAAAAAAAAAAAAAATGCTAGAGGTGATAGTTATTCAAATAACATCAGTGAGCCTGGTGAAGCGCTGAGATTTCTGGAATGCCCTGCCCTGGAGCCAGGAGTATATTATGATTTAATGGTACCTCTCTGCCTCATTTGATGAGCTGTCCTAGAAAAAAACATTTTGAAGCAATAAAGCATCCATTTGGCTCCTAAGTAATGAGGGAGCCATTGCTCTTTGCATTAACTATTTATTCAGGAAGAGAAGTGACCAACTGCTAATAAGCTTTAGCCAAAGAGGGTCGTTTAAAACAAGAAAATGCAAAAGTGAGGCTCTTTTCGATTTCATATGCAATTAACAGAGACCCAAAGCTGAGTGGTTGGTGCCCTGTGCCATGTGACTTTGGGCTGGCTGTTATTTAAGTGAGTGCCTGTCAGCTGTAGTAAAAGCTTCTGGGCTTAAGGAAGGAGGTGATGACTGGTGAGTGGCTGAGATTGGGCTGATTTCTCTGTTGTTTGGAACTACAGACTTATTTTCTGAGATCAGTGATAGAGATTCAGCTCACTCTTGTCCTCTTTTTGGAAAGGGTTCCTTGTTTTTCTCTTTTCAAATGATTATTTCTTTTTTGCTATATGTGAAGTCAGCTCTATAATGCAGTACAACATTTAGATTTATTACTTGAACAAAAGACTTAAACTTGGGAAAATTTTGTATTTGGTATGTGAATAAATCCATAATATATTATTTGGAAATGGTTTGTAGGTAGGAATGTATTGCTTTGCTCTTGTTCTACAAGTACATAAATGGTCCCTTCTTTGTAGTAAATGCTTGTGATTTAATAACTTTAAGATTGCAGTCGGGCGTGGTGGTGCATGCTTGTAATCCCAGCATTTGGGAGGCTGAGACCAGAGGATCCGGGTTCGCGGCCAGCCTCAGCTACCTAGTGACACACTCCGAAACTTAGTGAGACCCTGTTTCAAAATAAAAGAATAAAATATAGGGCTGGGGGTGTAGCTTGGAGGTAGAATGCCCCGAGTTCAATTCACAGTACCGGAAAAAAAAAAAAAAAAAGATTGCAGCGAGAATATTGTATTCATATAGGTGCTTCTTCTTCCAAGACAGTTCAGAATCTTACTTAGAATTACTTTTGGTGCTATAACAGCTTGAGAAGTTTCAATTCTACTTGCTTTAAGCTTCTTTTTCATGTGTGTGGTGCTGAGGATTGAACCCAGGGGCATTCTACCTCTGAGCTACACCCCCAGCCCTATTTTTTTTTTTTTTTTGAAACAGGGTCTCACTAGGTTGATGAGAGTATGAGAGTCTTACTGCTTGCTGAGTCTATCCTCAAACCTGTGATCCTCCTGTCTCAGCCTCCCAAGTATTAGAATTACAAGCATAAACCACCGCCTGGCTTAATACAATTAATTTGCTTTTTTTTTTGTGTGTGTGTGTGTGTGGTGCTAGAGATTGAAATCAGGAGTATTCTACCTCTGCACTACACCCCCGGACTGATTTTATTTTTTATTTGGAAACAAGGTCTTGCTAAGTTGCTAAAAAGCCTTGCTAAATTGCTGAGTTTGGCTTCAAACCTGTGATTGTCCTATCTCAGCCTCCCAAATATTGGGATTACATGTGTGTGCCACCACACCTTCCTCAACTAAAGGTTTTTAATGCTAGTTCTTCCTTCCTGCTCTGACTAAAATGTAATACAGTACACTTTTATACAATGAGGTGGGAAATCTTCATATAAATCATATTCAAATAGGCAATGGAGATTATATGTAAACTTGATATTACTTAACTATTAACAGAATTTTCCCGATACCATAGTAAATCAATTCTGAAATCAGTATTACATTCCTTTTTTTTTTTTGGTAGCACTAGGATTGAATCAGGGGCATTCTACCTCTGTGCTACATTCCCAGTCCTATTGTATTCTTTATTTTGAAACAGGGTCTCAGTTGCAGAGGGTCACTAAGTAGCTGAGGCTGGCCGTGAACCTGCGATCCTCCTGTCTCAGCCTCCCAAGTACTGGGATTACAAGCGTGCACCACCTTGCCTGGCTGCATATTCGATTTCAAAAATATTTTCCATGTTGAGGATATGTACACAATGGAATTTTACTCAGCCATAAAGAAGAACAAAACCATATTATTTGCTGCGAAATGGATGCAACTGGAAAACTATGTTAAGTGAGATTAGCCAATCACAAAGAGTAAAAAAGCATAGGTTCTCCCTAATATGCGGATGCTAGGGAGAAGATGGGGCATAAGAGGGTCTCCAGATGAAAAAGGAGAAACCCTCAATAAGCAAAGAAGTTGACTTAACCGAAGGGGATGGATGGGGCGGGGGGGGGGGGGAGACGACACCCTAATGCACATGATGTACTTTCACAAATATATCAAGGTCAATCACTAAACTGAACTTGAGAAGGAGGAAGGGTGAGGGAGTGGGGTGGGAATTGGGGAAGGGGTTAAATGAGGAATGTATGCAACTATGCCTTTATCAGCTTGTACCTAACAAAGATGTATGATTACAATGCACCAATTATTATATTAAAAATAATAAAAATAATTAAAAATATATTTTCCATGTTGAAAACCATATATTAGTTCCAAGCTTACTATGGGACTGTCTCATTAGATGCTGTTGCTGATGCTGTTGGTTATTAACAGTTGAATTATCCCTTTTCAGATAATCACTCCATTCAGAAGGTTAATGCTGTGTGCTGAGAACAGAAAAGAGATGGAGGATTGGATCAGCTCACTGAAGTCTGTTCAGACCAGAGAACCTTACGAGGTAAGAGAGCATCTCTCTGTTGCTCTGTTGCCTCCTGTTCTTAGAGCATAAGTGCTAACTAAAGCGCTAAAGCTGTACCGTGCAAAAATAAAGATGTGTAGCAACTTGTTTAAACTAGATTTCAACTTTTTTTTTACTTAAAGCAAGAGGTTTTAGTGTTAAAAGTAAAGTGCACATGATATACTTTCACAACCGTACCAAAGTCAATCACTAAACTGAACCTGAGAAGGAGGGAGGGCGAGGGAGTGAGGCGGGAATTGGGGAAGGGTTAAGTGAGAAATATGTGCATGTATGTCTTTACCAGCTTGTACCTAACAAAGATGTATGATTACAATGCACCAATTAAAAACATAAAATTAAAAAAATGTGAAAAAGTCGGACGTGGTGGCGCACATTTGTAATCCCAGCATTTGGGAGGCTGAGACCGGAGGATCTGGGTCCTTGGCCAGCCTCAGCTATTTAGTGAGGCCCTCTGCAACTTAGTGAGACCCTGTTTCAAAATAAAGAATAAGCCGGGCGTGGTGGCGCACGCTTGTAATCCCAGCATTCGGGAGGCTGAGACCGGAGGATCCGGGTTCGCGGCCAGCCTCAGCTACCTAAGTGAGGCACTCCGCAACTTAGTGAGACCCGGTTTCAAAATAAGGAATAAAAAATAGGGCTGGGGGTATAGCTCGGAGGTAGAATGCCCCGG